>JAOEHI010051912.1:0-17634 GCA_025447815.1 Percopsis transmontana | reverse complement strand
CCCCCCCCCCCCCCCCCCCCCCCCCCCCCCCCCCCCCCCCCCCCCCCCCCCCCCCCCCCCCCCCCCCCCCGCCCGACACAAACACATTTGGAGGAAGAGAATAGACTTCTTGTTGTACCGCACTGCTGCTCAGCAAACACCTCAATTCTCTCATTACACTCTATTACATTGCCTGTCGGCAGACAAGAGAGTCCCCTAACTCTGGTAATAGCAAATCAAGCCAGAACTCTGCCCTGTGGTGCCCCCGTCAGTGCCAGTGGGCGTGGAGGGCAACTGGGGCTGGTTCAATCTTAATGGAACAGACAGGAGATGCGCTACACAATTGATTTGAAAGTTGTGGCTTATTTGTGCATCGCAGTAGTTTGTCTCAGAGGAGTTTCATCCCTCAGAAACCACAAATATAGCAATATCAGTCCTTTTCAAAACATTACAGATCATATGGCTGTGGGCGTGTGGGCGTGGTTTAGCGTAGTTTAGCGTGTGGAAGGGAACGTTTGGGGGTGTGGTTCACAGGACTTGGGGATTGGGGACAGGTGTGGGCAATTGTTAATCACCTGTCCCCCTTTTTTAAGCAGTAGGAAAAACGCAGCTGGGGAAGAGACCGACAGACAAGCAGTAGCGGGGAGAGCTACACAGCTCTCAGCCGAACTCTATCAACATCATTCACAGGCAGTGTTAAAGTCCTGAGCGTTTGATTTGTATGCATGGAAAACTGTGTACCATTGTGCTACCTGGGAAATAACACTGTGTGAAGCACGAGCATACCTACAAGGAACGTGGGTACAGCATATTGTATGCCACAATGGCTAACCAAAACAGACATTATATCAGTTAAAGGTCCCCTTTTATAAAGTTCTAGTTTTTCTAGTTGTGTGCTCAGCTAAGTTGCTGTAGTTGAGAGCCCAGTCCAGCTCAGTCAATAGTCAATCAAATTAGGGCATGTGCAAGTGGAACACTAACTGAAATGCGTTCAGCTTGAAGGGAGAAAAGTCTTTACAGAATGACAGTGGAAATTGGAATGATATGGTTCCTTTAATTTCCACATTCTTCAAGGGAGTAGTGTATATTTATTTGCCAGAGGAGGCAGAGTAGAGCTACTATAAGACGGGTCCCTAAATTTACACACACACTACAATGGGACATGTGCGTGTATGTTCAAGTTGTCAAATCGTGTGCGATGGTTTCCATCTAAACAATAGGGTATAACATAATTGTCTAGTGACACCTGCGATTCATGGTATCTGTGGAAAAGAGCCTACATAAAAGATAGATTTTATGTATATTGAGACAAAACCCAAAATCTGCTTAGATATTATGCATACAGTACATACATCTCATAAAATAGCATAATGATACTAGATCTACTCTACATTGGAAAAGTCTAATTAAAATGAGACTTGTACTTGCTATTACATATAGTAGAACACCACATATCAGTAAATAATTCTATAATTTGATATTTGTGTGTCATTCAAAATTACCCTAATAAGTCAGTTTATTGAAAAAAAAGCACACAATCAAATA
The DNA here is from genome assembly GCA_025447815.1 of Percopsis transmontana. Taxonomy (NCBI): domain Eukaryota; kingdom Metazoa; phylum Chordata; class Actinopteri; order Percopsiformes; family Percopsidae; genus Percopsis; species Percopsis transmontana. The sequence goes on along the minus strand of JAOEHI010051912.1, from coordinate 16,110 downwards.
GAAAAACAATGAAAATTGTTAGAAACAAGGTAGGAACACGATATTCAAAGTCAGACTTAAAACTAGCCGCTATAAGTACTTTCTCTTTCTTTAAAACTCCATAATCCATTTTGGATATAATCTTATTATAGAGGAATTTTATCTGTATCTGGTAGGAGTACCTTAGTATTTTTATATTGCTCTCCAAGCCTCAAATAGTAAATAAATAATGTAAATAAATTAATTAAAATTGTTCAGTCCATATAACCATGACAAACCAAACTGTCAGGTGTCAGGTTTATGAGAGTAATGGGTTGAGAAGCAGAACAGCTTTGTGGTCCTTTCTACAGTTCCATATTGGGGCTATCTATACCTCTTCATCAATTACAACATGCACTGTACGAGAAATTGTGCTTGGTTCAGTTTTTGCCTGGACCTTGGAATCATTACAGCTTTTAGGAACCTAGTTCTGCCAGGCTGGTCCAGGAGCGACCTATTCATTTCTTATACAGCACATTAACTTTGCAAGTGTAAAGGCAAGGTGAGGCAGTGAACCGTGGAATGACCAGGATTCCCAGGAGCCTGATGACTTGCGTTTGCTTCCCAGGACAGAGTTGTGCTTGAGGTGCATAAATACTGTGTCAAGGTCCACAGGTTAACTTTACAAGCCCATTTGAAGAACCGTGGAATTAGCTGTAGTTTAGTGGTACACAGTGAAGAGGTCATTTGGGATGGACTGTGTGGAAGACGTTGTCATTGTTCAAGTCACTTTTAATGGTCTCACAGTAGGGCTTCAAAACAGCAGGCAATTTAATCATCTGTCTACCAGCCTCACTTTTCACTTCTCTTATCTTTGCTCTTTATTGCTGTCTTTTATTTTGCATAGCTTTCACAGGGTTCACTGTGAGTCCTTATAGACAAGTCTGGCCACTCGGCAGCCATCTTGGTAATGCCCGTGGGCAGTTATTTAACAAGACCCTATCTACTGTGAATGAATGGTGAGATAGACATAACTGCACTTCTATGGTCACCGGGACATAAAAACTGTACAGAATCACCAGTCAAATCTGAACCAAGATGGCTGCCGAGTGGCACAGACTTGCCTATAAAGACTTTTATAGTTATAGTTCTACTACGCATGCGCAAGGTCAGTGCAACCACACGATGGGCTTAATAGGTTTCCCGATCGGATGTTATAAAGCAGACGAACCACCATCTTTGGCGTTACAGACTTCTCCCATAGAATTCTATTCAGAATTCTTGAAGTGGTCGGTCTCTTCTATACAGTATAATGTCTCTGACAATACACACCATTACACAAGCTTAAACAAATTAAGACAAGCAAACAAGTGCGGAGGATAGTTTGAATACACACACCTATGCACACAGTATTAACAATAAAATATGTGCACACACACACACACAAACCCACACTACGGAAAAACTGTGCACACTACACATAAATACACCAGTATATGACAAAAAGACACATGGTCATAAGATGCGCGCACACACACGCATGCACACACACACACACACACACACACACACACATATACATACATACAAAAGAAAGCAGAAACAGACAATCAATGCTTACGGTCCAGATTTCCAGAGCAACACTTGGCTTTGCAAAATAAAACACTTAGCTCGCAGTGTCAATCATCACACCTTGGGACACGTTCCCATGACAACTGTCGAAAAAGATGCCACACAAAAGGTCGTAACAAAATAATAGTCATTTCTAACTAGCCGGGGAGGAGGGGAGGTCTTTTGTACCTTCCATCTGAAGGTAGATGTAATTTCCCTGGATATGCTATCGACCCGGGCTAGAGGAGGAAAGGACCATCTTTCCTTCAGCACTGCTGTAGGACAATGTCAAGGGTCTAGACACCGACTTTGTGCGAGAAGAGTAGGCTGCATTGTCATGGTAACCAGTGGCAATATGTGAAAAAGCTGCTTTTATGGTTTTTGCTACCAGCACTTTCAGCGGGCACTTAAAAAGAAAACTATAATTCTTGGCCATCGGCTAAAGTTCCGTCACCTTTAATTCCCAGTCTTCGCCTTTTTTTAAGGTAATCTTGTTCATATTTTTTAAATCCTGTTTTAACATGTTTTTATGAGAAGCATATGGAGTCTGCCTCATGTATGAGATGTGCTACAGTATCTTAATAAAGTGCCTTGCCTTGCCAAAAATGGGTCTGAGTGGCTGAATTATATACACACGTATATTTCAAGTCATGTATGTGCGTGTGTGTCTAAAATGACAGAGAGGGTGCGTGTCTGTGTGTGCGTGCCTGTGTGTACGTGTCTGTGTGTGTGTGTGTGTGTGTGTCCATGCCTTGGAACTACAGGCCTTAGATTTAGTTACGGGCAACATGAGAACACTGAAAGAGAAAGGGAGAGCAAGGGGGGAGAGAGATGTGTGCGAGGGAGTGAGAGAGAAGAGAAAGAGAGGTAAACTCAGCAGGTATTGTGGGAGACGTGGGCGGGGGTCGATTATGACGCAAGCAACATGAAGACAAAGGGGGCGAGAGAGTTGAAGAAATAGAAAGGGAAAGAGGGAAACATAACCAGCGATGGATACATTTGAGTGAAAGGATGAGTGAAAATACAGTACCCTAGAATAAAGCAGTAAGTTCAACTAACAAAATAGGTTAACATTTTTTTTTTTTTTTTTTAAACAAGCATTAGTGTGTAAGGGAAAGGAAATGTATTGAAGAAATAAAACAGGCCAGTCTGGCCAGGAGCTAGGGGGCTTGGGCCATAACTCTGCTTCATTAGCGAGTATGTATCTGCACCTATTGACATCCACATTGCTCTATGTAATCCTCTAAGCATCGATTCGGTGACCTCTTAAGCCAGAGGATTGTTCCTTTGCTTTATAGTTTTGCAACCAAGTCCTATATATGCCTAATGTGGCCTCGGTGCCACTAGATTTGAGCTCCTACAAATGAGCACTAAGGTAATGGTTTGTTTATAAAGTGGATGTATTCAACAGCATCCGCCTGTTTGATGAATGTTACAAATCCAATTTTAGATACCCAGCAAGGCATATCCATTTCTATGCAGTTCATCCATAAAAAAAATTTATATTAACATTCCATAAATATGAGACTGAAATCTATTAGCATTTTAAGTGCCATAATTTGTTCTGTGGAATTAAACAATTAAGGTGAGGAAATGTTGTTTTCACTAATAAGATATACAAAATGAAGAGAGGCAGGTTCACGTCAGAAACTTACATTGAACGTATCTTGTATCTGACGTTTGTCTTTTTCCTTTCTCCTACTTTGTATAGTAAATGCAATTTAAGCAAGTCATTTTGTTTGTGTTGCTTATTGTATTTTAAGGGACTCACACTTGCATTTGCATCTTCTTTTTTCGGTGATGTAGAGGTTGCAGTGAGTGGGGTTTACTATCGTAACAGCACATGTTGAAAGACATGATTGCTGCTGTTGCAGCGTTTGCTGAACTGTGCTAGTATTTAGAACGTTAGCCATAGACCAGGTTAATTGTTTGTATCTAAATGCAATGTCTGTGTTATTAAGATATATGGTTGTTTACACTTGTTAGTTGTTAACATTTGACTGTATTATTGGAATATTAGTGCTACACCAAACAATAATCTAACAATTTATTCTCAATTAATCACATAAAATATTTGAATACTCCATGACCAAAAAGTATACACTTTAACTGTTTAGAATGTCAAGATTTAATAATTAATAGAGTGTGTTCCACTGTGCCACTCAGCAGAGAATTTAAAGCCCCTGTAATGTTAATATACCAACTTAACTTTAGTAATCGGTATTCATTTTAAAGCTTTGGCATTCTTTTTCAAGGATATCCAAAAGTAAGATATGCACTCAGAACAATGCAAACTAAAGTTTGTGATAACGTTTTGTTGTTGCTTTGTTGTAATAGCTTATAAATACAAATTAGCTTAAAGTAATTATGATATTAATGCTAGCATGTCGCATTTGTATAGTATAGTATAGTACTGGTAATGGTAATGTGATTGTATAGCTAACATGTATGTTTGAATGTGTAATTGTGTATATGACACTGGATAGCAGTGTACACCACTCACCTCATTTTGTTTCTGTTATTTAACAGGTAGGCCTATGTGGTTAGCCTTTACAAGTTTTATTCTTATAAAATATCAAAAAGGTTCATTGACATGTTTTCAAAAAATAAGGCAGTGGGTCTTAATGTTTGATTTTAATATTTAAACTTTATTCTTAAATGAAGAGAAATCACAACTCAGATTGTACAGAAGAAAAATCATTTTGGTTGCTTTCCGGTTGCTGGCATTCCAGCTGTGGAGCACGGGATAGCAGCGTACACCACTCACCTCATGTTGTTTCTGTTATTTAACAGCTGTGCTGTACTGTGCTGTGAAAATAAAGTATCATTGAACCTAATGAGCTGTGCAGTCATTGCTGGTTGCCGACGATATAGAGGGGTTACATACTTACACCACACAAATCGACATATTTCTCGTTATCGATTACGCAGATGCTACGCACCAGCCCTACCTAATACTACAACGCAAACACCTGTTAATTAAACTGTGGCATTTTGGAAACATTTCATGTGTTAATACCTTTGTGTTATGATAAACAGAACGTGTAACAGATAAGGATATACAAGTGTTTCTCACTGTCTCTCATTGAAGATAATTATCGGCACCCTCTCTTACTCCCATTCTCTGGCCGAAACCATTGATCTAGTTTTACCCACACAAACCATTTACAGAGGTTCCAGTTCCCTCACACAGCTTGTTCCAAATGCTGAACATTTAAACCCAAGCTAGTTGTGCATGTGTACCACTTAGACAGAATTGTCCTGCTCCTGAATCAATGACAAATTCAATTTTATGCACCATGCTGACATTTAGCCAACAAAGCCAGAAAGGTTAATGGAATTCCATATGGAATTCCCGCTACAGTGGCAGATTGTATCACAATGGTACTTGGAAGAAAAGGAAAAAAAAAATCCTAAACCCCATATCAGTATACATTCTCACACAAGGCCGACTGGGTGAGAGGGCATGAGATTATCTTTTCTCTCTTTCTATACATTTTGTCTTTTTTCTCTATCTGGCACTGAAGCCTGTCTGCTCGGACTCTCTCAGAGTCTACCTGTCTGCTATCAGTGAATCTTCATACCAGCGTTCTGCTGTTAGTAGTACATGGAAACTGAACACCCGCCCAATCCTAATCTAATCATCCAACCTCCTTCCTTTTCTTCACTCCAGCCTTGCTGGAAAGATATTTTATTTTTGGAAGATATTTTATTTGTATTATTATTTCTATATTCATATATATTTGTATTTATTTGTTGTTTAACCAAGCTATAGTTGTACATGCTGTACATTGTGCCTATGGCACATGTTGTACATAAGGTCCATAGTAATAGTAATAGTAATAATTATACTTTAAGCCTACTTGAGATGTGATAATATTGCTGTCACGATTTAGTATTTGTGTTTGGGCACTCCGTACCTCTTCTGTTGCCTTGCCAGTAAAGATTCCTCATTGTACTGCATGTTTTGCCTATATGTGACGTGCATTTGTGTCCAGTCCTCTATAGCAGCCTGACAGAACGACAGAGCTAACTATAGACCCAGCCAACAAGCTTCCGCTCCCCTGGACTACCCTGGAGACAGGGACACTTTCCTGGCTGAGCGTTCCTGTTTTTTTACTAATCAATCTGTGGGAGAAAGAACCAGAACTGGCCAAGCATTTGGCATTTTTTAGATGGGGGTTTGATCTCCACCTTGTGAGTGCCCGGCCTGCTAGCCCCCTGCCTGGAACATCTCCGACGTTGGCTAGCCTCCCGCCTGATCCAGCTCTGGAGGGGGATACGACAGGACCCCACTGCTGTGCTGGGACCCAAGGGCTGAGAGTGGGGGTGCTATCATCTCACAATCCAGCCAACATGGGAACAGTGGGACGGGATTCGGCCGTGCCTGTTCCTGGGAAACCAGTTCCTGAGTCAGCCGGTGCCAAGTCTGTTCACCGCAGACCTCCTGCCTGGCCTCCAGAGGGGTTCCACCTTCACCACAGGCAAAGTATCCCGCCTTCACCCTAAACCCCTGCCTGGCTTGGTAAGAGTCTCTGCCTGTGGTCAGTTCTACTTCCTGGTCATCCACCAGGCGGCCCACCTGAGCGGTCCCTCTTGTCTGCCCCACCACTGGGTCATCCTCCCGAGCAGACCACCACCTGCCCAGCTTGTTCTGGATTTGTTTTTTAGTTTTGGGGGACTTCTGGAAGCTGTCCCTTAAGCCTGTATTTGGCTGTTACCTACAAACAACTTCCAACTAATGCTGGGCACATGCTCATTATTGTGTGCGTTTGCTTGTAACTAACGGGTTATTGGTGGAGTTTTACCCAATTGAAACATTACAAGTGTTTCACCTATAATGACCGACCTCTGAGAAACTCTAGTGTTAATGTGATTTGAAAAGTGTGTGCGATCATATTGGGGTTTTCGATTTTGAATTCAATTAATCCCTCAGCCCTTGTGATCGCCTGCCTGCACCTGATGTAATTTTGGCCCTGGTTCGTCACAGTGGACAGAATCAACGCAGCGAGCTAGCAGTGTTGTAAGCTGCCAGCTCGCCTCATTGCCTGCGTAGCCATAGTGATGAGAGCAGCCTGGACACCGGGTGCTGGCGAGTGTAATGCATCTGGACAGTTCATACCAAAACACAATTACCCAAACACAGGGGAAAGGCGCTCTACCGTTAGCCCCTATCCACTGCCCAACTGGGTGAGAATGGGATGGACGTAGCCAGCAGAGCGTTTAATGACACACACAAAGCCTGAAATACACACACACATGCAACAGGACATACAGTGTGCCCACTCAGTCCAAGGTGTGTGCAACAAGAGATACACACAGAAGGAATACACACAATTTTCACATTCTGTGTAATATGCACACAATATACTGTAGATAAAATATTCATATAACGGTTTGCTTTGAAATGTACCAATTTATTCTTAGTATTCTCTTCAGATACCATGGTGTCTTTATTTCAGCACCAACAATAAAGCCATAACTGTAAAAAACAAGCACCATTGCTTTTCCGGTTGTTACGGTTACTGTTCTTGTTTTTGAGTTATGAGTTTTTCAGTCTCCTTGATGCTGCCTGTTAATGGTATATGTCTCTCAAAGGTGGCTTCTCTTGACACAACTGCTGAGCAGAATAACACACAGATAGACAGGTTATTGCCTCAATAACCTGTCTATCTGTGTGTTATTTGCCTTGAAAAGCATCTGGGCTCACTGGCTCACTGCCTTCCAGCCGACTAGCGCTCCTCTACCCGTCATTCCTTTCGGTGGCGACAAAGCACAGTCTCACAATTGAGATTTTACAATTAAATACATCTTTAGTTTTGCAGGTACAATAGCCAAATACATTTGCCAACTTTGATGCTCCAACCCTCTCCAGTCCACTCTCAAAGCCCACCTTCTCAAACTAGCTTTCGGCCTAGAACATAGTTGTTCTGTTTTCATTTTACATTTTGTGTTTTATGTATTTGAATTTCTAATTTATTTTATTTTATTTATATATTTTTTCTAATCATCAATGTTATCAGTATGTTATTTATTATATATTTGTTTTGATTTCAAATAATCTCATTTGGTCACTTACTTCCGCTAAAATGATTACAGCTAAATTTAACTTGCAGTTCTAATGATGTGGAATGTTTCATATTTTCTGTGTTCAGACATTGTCAATCTCTGACTCCATTAAATCTAGTAGATATACTCCCACCTTACTATGAAAGGAATATGATTTTTATTGCCCATATAACTGAAATACTAATTCACTGAACTTCATAGAATCAATACGCCTGTACACCACGTATCGACCAACACACATATTGTACACATAGACATTGTTTTACTAGTTTAAAAGTACACTCCAAGATTGTGTTACAGTTCCAGCCCAGTAAAACCATCCTGATTTTCAGGCTTCTCCAAAACTCTGAGTTTGCTCCCTAGCTCACTGTTCATGTTACAATTTGGTCATTTAGCAGATGTTCTTATCAAAAGTGTCTTACAATTACATGGAGCAGATAGATGATGTTACAATTAGGTAATTTGGCAGATGTTTTTATCCAAAGCAACTTACAATTACATGGTGCTATTACATGGAGCAGATAGGAGTTAGGCATTTTGCTTAAGGATGCTTACAGGTAGGCCAGGTCTGGGGCTTGAACCCACAACCTTCTGTCTGGGAGTACAACACCCAGACCACTAGACTATCCTGCCCCTTATGTTGCCCAACTACTTTTTTTTACAGGACAAGCCGTGACAACGCCGAGACAAACGCACACACACTGTGTGTCATTGTGTGTTTCTCTGTCTCGCGTCACTGATTCAAGAATAGGAAACTACAAAGGCCCTGAAACAGAAACCTGCCTGTTCTAGACAAGAAAAGGGGGAGTGGGGTGTGGAGGGACTTTTTCTCTTTCATGGCCGTGCTTTTTGTTTATAGTTTATTCCTCATCTGTATCACGTTACGGTGCCACGCCTTAGTCGGCACAGAGAGGGGCTTAGCTAAAAGAGCTCAGGGGAGAGAGGGGGAAAATACAAGGTCACAAAAGATTTACTTCCAACGCTGGTCCACAAAACCAGTTTGTCCCACAGGAACAAAGGGACGGGTTAGAGCCGTGGTTGTCAAAATGTGGCACCGGGAACCTCTAAGGGGTCGTAGAATTATGTTTTTTTGGAAGGGGGTTTGTGAGATTATTAACAAAAAATATTGTCAACGTTTTTTATGAATAGTAGATGTTATGCTATACGTTGCAAACTATGAACACTTCTTCTTTAGCGTGTCTGTGTGAGCGTATATGTCAGGCCTTGGCGGGCGGTGGGGTATGGATAGCAGGGTACAGAAGAATTCAGGAGTGCCAGTGTTCAGTCTGGTGGGGATCCCTACACCGACAAGACTTCAAAGCATGGCGGAATTGAAAAAGCGAATTGAGAGGCGAGGATGAGATGGAAATGCTGGAGGGGAGTGGGCGAGAGAGACAGAGAGAGATAGAGAGTTATACAGGGGAAGAGGTTTGAGGTTCCCCATGGATGAGCTTTCCATATGAATTTGAAATTGGAGGAGGAATAGCAGGTCAGCCCTCGCCTGGCGCTGCCGCTGATGCCGCTATCTCTCAGTGAAAACGTCTCTCTCTCTCTCTCTCTCTCTCTCTCTCTCTCTCTCTGGAGCAGTACAGATGGCGCAGTGGTCCCCCGCTGATATGAAGAAGCCAGAGACCGAGCGCATTAGGATTGTGCTCCCTGATTTGCACGGCCAAACCAACGCACGCCGGCTCATAGGTTACGCACACATTGTACCATGCAATACTACACGCCACAGCGCTGTCTTCCCGAGCACGAGCGCGAAGGCACAAAGAGGAGTCTCGTGCCTCGCCTGGTAGCCTGCAATTATGTGGCTATGATGTCATTGATTTTCTGCACCGGCCGGGAGCTGCGCATCGCTGAGCGATTAGAGCGAGTCGGAAAGTGCACCACTGTGCGGAATACTAATGCGCTCATTTGAGAGCGTGGCCAAGAGAAGGGAAATGTTTTTCCATGCTCAAAGCTCTGCTGTTTACCTCAAGCGAGCCGAGGCCCGAGCGGGCGTGCGCAGATTGACGGGCTGACTCAGCCCTGACTGACGCTTGAGTTCCAGGGCCGCCTGATGGACAGGCGTGGACAGGAAGTGAGGGGAGTGGGGGTGAAGTAAATAGAAGGGTGGGGGTAGGGTAGGCCAGCTATTGACCTAATACACACAATTCTTTTCCACCATTTGGAAGGAAAAAAATGTTAATGCCGAATGCCTGTCAAAATAAATGATTGATAGCGCGAAAGAAAAACAAATGGTTGTTTCTTTTGTCCTCGGCAGACAAAATTATAACTCTTTCACATCTTGAACGATCTCTGCGCTCTAATATTTAATGATTAACCATCCCAACACTTACACTTGTGACGTGGCATTTTATAAATGGAACCCTTTGGTTATGAGTTGACTAAATGTGATATGATTTTACCAGCTAATTGAACGGCCGTTTAACTGGCAAACGTGCAAAATTGCTGCACCGTAATAATTTCCTCCAGCTAGCACCATGTGCAATCATTCATCCCAAGCTTTTTGCAGTGCATTTAGCAGAGTGCTCATAACCTCAACAGATAATATATGACATGTTTAAAGACAATCAGTACACGTTGATCTAAACACGTCAACTAACAAAAGCACATCTGTGACAAAAATGGATATAAAAGGAACAAGGGATTTACTACATGAAAAGAATGTGTATGCAGACAGAGTTGTTTTATGCTCTTTATCCATTCTTTTAGTTGTTAAACTCTTGGTTAAATGCTCAGGCGGTACACTGCTTATGTAACGGTCACACCAATAATGCATATAAATTGAAATCCAATTGAATTGAGAAATGGGGGTGGGAGGGCACAAGAGAAAGGAGTCACAAAGGCTGACCGAGAATTTGACGGAGAGGAATAATAAAAAGAAACTGCCAAACAGAAAAGCACAGTTTTCTCAGCAGAAACGGAGAGAGTGAGATAGAAGGAGAGAATGAGAGAGCAGTGGGGGAGTTAGACCAACTGGTCAGGCCCCGGGGACACAGGGGGTCGACATGCAGCCCAGCCTCACTGTTCCGATGATTATGTGCTGGAGCAGAAGAGAAGAGGGAAATCGAGGAGACGAGGGAGAGAAGCACAGAATCAGGCACAGGAGAGCGGGAGGGAGAGAGAGAGAGGGAAATGTCAGTGTGAGGGAGAGGTTAATAGAGACAGAATGAGGGAGTACGGAGCAAGGAGAAGGTGATTCACCGGACTGAAAGAACTTGGGCAGGAAAGAGACATGTAGAAAGAGAGAGGGGTTAAGAGAGAGAGAGAGCTGGGGAAGAAAGTGTGAAGTGTTGCTCTTCCCATTACACAGGGCCTCTTTGTGTCTGAATCAGGAGTGCCCTGTCACAGGATCTAATGTTCCAAGGCCTCTAAATCTCATCAGGCCAGCTCTGTTACTGCCGGTGTGCCCTGACCAACCCCGCAGCCTTGCCCCTTTTCTAATCCAATTCCAAGCAATTAAAGGAAAATGGGATTATTCCATTCAAGGTGTACTGTGCCAAGACACACAAACTGCAAAGAAACAACCTTATGCAATCAGCTGGAGACGCTAACAATGGACACACGCACGCACGCGTGCGTACAGTATACACACATAACCTTGGGGTCCGTTCACGAAGCTGCATGCATTTACACTCAACATCAAAATAACAAAGATAAATATTCTCTCTACATCACACACACACACACACACACACACACACACACACACACACACACACACACAGATTTACACACACAGATTTGCACACACGCTTGTTCATTCAGCTCTTTAAAGCGAACCATTAGCCGCTCAATCAGGCAGGCCCGCCAGGGAGGGAGCTAATTAACGTCCGTATCAAAACGCAGAGGCTCGCACTTTATCAAGGTTTCAGGAAGCACAGGCCCATCGTCCCTACAAATGCAATACTGTTCCTTCCCCCCCCCACTCCCCACTCCCCCCTCCTCCTCCTCCTCCTCCTCCTCCTCCCAAACGGCCCTCTGTCCATCTTTGCTGTTTTTTTTTTATTCCCAGGCGGTCGGCGAAGTGCATTGTGTATGGGTAGGCAGAGAAATATAGTCCATATTTGTGTATAGATAGAGTTTGACATCGGGGCATTCCTGACGTGGCAGTGCCCACTATGGATCAAATCAAATTCATTCACTGAAACCGAGTCAAGCTATATTTTTGTTCGAGCACCTACTGTATGTGTCATATGCTATATGTACTGTATATATATAAAGTTTGAAATGCATCAATAATCTACTACTAATAACTTGTACTTTTAATTAAATGAAAATGCGTTACGTAAACACCGCCTATTCCAATCATATGAAGTTTAAGCTGTTGTCGAGAATCTTAGCTTCATCCAAATACAATCAAATATACTTTAGTAGAGAGTGACGTATGGCAACCTAGGCTGTACATTATATAAAAATGAGTGGGGCCATGCACTTCATTATGGTTTTTAATTGTCCAATGAAAAATTGCCCGTCTGCGAAAATATGAAAATTGTTGCCTGTCAGACAGCTCTCACGGTGGCGCCGAGCATCAGGGGGTCATTGGATGACGGCTCCTCTAACCTCACCCCACCCCTCTCCCCCCATGACACAGCAGTCGGATGAGTGGCGCGGGTTCATAATGAACACTAAGTGGATCACAGCCCTGACGAGGGAAATTTGTTTCTGACGGACTGCAGGCTGACAAACATCTGAGACACGCAATCTGTTGGGCTGCGAGTGACAATGAACCACAAAAATAGGAGCAGAGAGAGGGAGAAGAAACAAGTGAGTGATATTTAGAAAGAGCAATGGAGGCAGCAAACTACAGAAAGAAAGCCGACACAAAAAAAAAAAAGCTGCAGGGTGTCTCTTCCTCCCTTGTTCTCCGTCAGGCTCAGCAGCATTTTGGGGGGGGGGACCCTCATTTGGACCGACACGATGACCGCTTATCCGAATCAAAAAGCACCAGCTCTCCCTGAGACAGGCTTGCTAATTGGGCTGCAGTTTAAAACTGACTGGTGCCATCGCCAATGCTGGCCCAGAGAGGAAATGAGAAAATGAGGAGGCTGAGAGAGAGATAAAAGGAGGATAAAAGTGCAAGACATATACACAAATATAAAGGCAAGTTACTTGTAGGAGCTGCTCGTATTTCTCGAGAATGCACGTTCGATAGTTACTAAACAACTGCATTAAAGAAAGTGAAAACATGAGAGAGAGCGAGAGGTATCAAGTGTGGGCGTGAGAGAGAGAGAGAGAGAGAACAATCTGCATGACATAAAACAGAAAGCTTGATCAATGGATCCCTCAGTCACCTCGTTAATAAAGGCCGCCGCTTTTATTAGACGCAGAGCCCTGCAATATTTATCCCATGAATATTTCAGTGTACGCCGGCAGGAGCCAGACACCGAGCCGAGCTTTCTTGTCTAAGAGCACAGTCTTAGCTTTAGCCCACAGATAACCAGAGGAAGAAGGTGTGAGGACACTCCGTGCAGTCTCCTCATATCACCCATGGTGACATTGTCTGAAGGGTTCTCTTGAGCATTGCTGTACATGGAGTTAAATGCCTCTAGCTATAGGGATATGCAGTATCCAGTGCACCCTTTTTTTGTGAACTTTATTTTTTTTTAACAACCTGAAATGCCTTAGTTCAATTATTCGTGTATGTAGGCTGATGTAATGAACTCCGTGGAACTGTAGGGGGTCCAAGACAAAGCTCTCTATGGAGATTATTCATGTTATGCTTGTCAATGGACATCAGTTTAGGCCAGGCTGCTGGACATAAGAGTGGCCCAAGGAAACAGATCAAATACAGACATAAAAGTTAATCACAGTCAATCAATGTAACTATGAATACGGTTTTAGATGGAAGTTTTGATGAGTCATCTGAGCAGGATTGGCTTTTTGGTAAAACAGTATACTGTAGTTTCAGACACGCAGTTCCTATGTAAGGCAATATCATCACTGGGGAAAATTAAACACATGCACAAACACTACATCCTGCAGAGAGAAGTTTGTCAAAATAAGTTAAGATTTAAGATTTATCACTGGGGAGCCCTCATGCGAGGCTATTATTAAGCCCAATCTATTTCCCTCTGTTCTAGTGAAGCTCCATAAAATGTATCCTATGTGTGGCCAGTACATATTATAGTACACTTTTAGACCAAAAGATTGTTGCTAATGCCTTTCATTGTTCCTCCTTGGTTTTTCACTCACAGCGTTCAGACTCTGGTTTGCCGGCTAATGCAAATGAACACCTTCCATCTCTAATTTCCATCTCCTCCTGTCTCTTTCCACTGTGCCGTCCACAAAAACAATATAAAGGCTACCGTGAGTGAATAGAAAAACCTTCGGGCCAAGTATCTTCTCTTAATCAAGCTTTATACAATGAGGATAGCTGAGAGCTCTCTAGGTTATTAAGTGAAAGTGGTAGAAGCTCCCACGAACAATCCCTGGCCATTCCTTCACCCAACCTCATCAGTATTCACCACCACTCCTCTGAACGCTTCTTATTCTGTCTCTGCTCTCCACAGACCACTGGGACGACCTGCCTGGCCGACCGCTGCTTAGGAACACAACACAATCACTTTGTGTTTGCCGTCTCTTCTCTTTCTCGTCTATTAGCAATATCTATAACCCCTCTGTCAACATCTCTTCATTATTCTCTTCTATTTCCCCCACCTCACTCTCTTTTCTCCTTCTCGGGAAGCTCTATGTCAGCCACGTTTCGTCATCGGGAGCCCAGCTTCACCTGTGTTGTCACTTTGCTTCATCGTTCGGCTCTTATTCATCACTCGCTCTCATTTGGGGCTCCTATTTTTTGCACCCCTCCCCAACTGTCTCTCCCACAATTCTCAGAGAAGTCGCTCCCGACATTTGTGACAACCTTCACAGCTGTCACTCTCTGAGAGATGAGCTGACATGTTTTATATGTGTGTGTATCAATTGTTCTGTGTGCATATACGTATATTTCAGTATGTGCGTGCAAAGTTTTGTCCAATCAAATGTGAGACACGTTAAAATGGAGGGAAATGTTTACGGTTTATGACTATGCAATAAGTAGCAGACCTGTCACGTAATTTGCACTTCTGCGATGTAAATCCATTATATTTGATCACTTCTCTTTCTTGTTATTTTACCGTGTGGAATACATTTTCATTAACTCTCCTCCCTTCGGCTTCCTGCGCCTTTAATTGTGTGAGGGAGATGAAGTGTGCATTTAGTTTAAGACAAAGTGTGCGTTTAATAGTTTGAAAGAAATTCTAACTGGGCATTTTGGTGGCTAACAGGTGCAAACCATATGTTCAGTACGGTGTGGTTTGAAGTCACTCCCTATATTATGGGGCCTATACTGTCTAACGCAGCTGCAATGCAACATTATTATTATTAATACTATCCATAATAGTGATGGTATAGCTCTAGAATGGAAGCTGTGGTGGTGTTCACCTATTTTATGTGATATATGCAATGTGCATTGAGTATGTGACAGGTAGCACTTCCAGATACACTTTCCACACACACACACACACACACACACACACACACACATACGGCCAGCTATGGTGACGCATTAGAATAATTGTAATGCCAATTAAAGAATTAGTGTCACACCCCAAAGCCTGTGGCTTTGCTTATTCTAATGCGCCACCATAGTTGGCCGTGTGTGTGTGTTTGTGTGTGTGTAAAAAGTGTATCTGTAAGTGCTACCTGCACTGGAAAACCTGATGAGTTAGTTCAACTCAAACCGTTTGAGGAAACCGATTGCCTTGAATGTTTTAAGTTTATTAACTCAAACAATTTAAGCATAAAAATATATTTGATTTGTGTCAAAGTAACTCAATTACGTATTGTAAAGATTACTTAGGTAAAAAAAGTTAGTAGTACGAATTCCATTCAGTTTAGATTAATTTATATCTATCAAGTATATTTCACTCAAATGTTGCATTTCTCCGAACGTATTTAAAATATGTTAATAGAATTCATCTGATTCAAGTAAGACTAACTTAAATTATTCTACTTTATACAAATGATACAACTTAAGTTTAATTTACTCAGTTTATTTCCATTAAAGAAAATTTACTTTAAAGTCGGTTGTGGCTACTCAAATAATTTGAGGAAACCGATTGCCTTAAACCTTAAAGTGGCATTAACTCAATATAAACATATTTGTCTGACACAACTTCAACTATTTATTTAGTTGAATGCTGAATAACAATAAAACATTTCAATGTCCATAGCTTTCTAAAGAAAGAACGTGTTTGTCAAAAACACTATAAAATTAACACTCACATAATAATATAACATGTTTGTCACTACAGCTGAAGTAGAAAGCCAAACAACACAGATGTAATTGTGTGGACAAGTATCTGTTTCAACACAGAAATCTATAGTAAAATACCTTTAAACTGAAATTATTACATTATTAATAAGTGCCTATGTATCTCACTACAGTTTAAGTAGAAAGCCAACCAACCCAGCTCTAATTGTGTT
>JAOEHI010051911.1:0-17636 GCA_025447815.1 Percopsis transmontana | reverse complement strand
TGATTAGATGATGAACAGCTGTGGTGGAGGAGGACAGGAGCTATGGGCCACACCTGTTCCAAATTACAACTAGACAGGGAAACAAACAGGAAACACAAGGGAAAGCGAGACACACACACACGAGAGGCAGGAAGAGGAACTGCAGATCCTGACAGTCACAAGGTAACCCAATAAAGACTAACAAACTAGGAGCGGTTGGGGGAAACAGTGCTTATTTTGGATTTATGAATTATTAGGGCTGTGCTAAAAAATCGATACAGCAATATATTGTGACATTTCTTTTCACGATATACTACATCGATTTCCAGCTCAAAAATCGATTCTTTGAAAAAAATAAATTCTTGTTTTAAACGGTGTGTGAACTACAACTACTAGATGTTGCAGTATGGCTAGTTGCCTAGAATTGATGGCCCCCATATCTGACGCAGCTGACAAAATTACAGCAGCTCCTTAAAATTTTTAAGCCGATGTGTGGTATTTCAGCTCTCTTTTTACATTTTCAGTGAACTATGTGGAATATCGTAATATGTATTGTATCGCAATGTATCGTGATGTAATCGTATCGTGACCCTTGTACACACATGCAGAGGTGAGATAGCTATCATTGACAAGTGCACGCCAAGCATCTTAGCCCACAGGATATAGGCCTGTTATTGAGGTGATTTGAGCATAACTTCTCCATAATAATTGTAATAGCATAATAATATTTTCCTACCACATTACCATCAAATTAAAATGCTAAAATTATTTGTAATTATTATATCATTATCGTACTAATTATTATTATTATTATTACAAAAAATGTATTACTTGTTTTGTTGTTGTTGTTATGTTGTAATTTTCTTTCTTCATATATACTGTTATTGATAGCCAGGAAGGCAAGGCAAAATATTCCACATTGTGGCAAATTGTCACATCAGTTAATTAATTTAATTAATTTTGAATCGGTTTATTTAGGTCAGGCCAACATATCATGTCTATCATGACTATTTATTGAATGTTTTTATGATTTATTAATTACAAAAGATAAAAGTAAGCACATTTCTGCACTTTAGATCAACTGTTACAAGTGTCCTTATGCTATGCAGAACATGAGGATAGCATTCTGTTCTCAGTCAATTTATATGCAAATTATCATTGTCATTTTTTGGAAATCGTGTTGTTAAATAGGGTGGGAGATCTATCGATGATAAAGATGGTTTGAGAAAACAAAATGGGAACATTTAGACCTACAACTCCCCTACAGCCTTAAGTTACATCAGTGCAGGTGAGATGATCAATGACAGCTTGTTATTGTATGACGAGTCTGCTCCTCCCCCTACAGAGCCCCTAGGTTAACATCTGCATCGGCTACTGCTACTTCTCCCCCCACTGTCACATTCACAGCTGGGCCAGGAATTCTGGGTTCTAGAGGGCTACTGGATAACTCGATGAAGAAATGTATCATTTTAAAGTGAACATCGACCCACATAACGAAACACTAATGTCAGCCAATTATTTTTACGTCACCACACGAGGACACAATGCTTCACATATGACCTCTTCAGAACACGTCTCCACTCAGAACATTCCCCCACCTCTGCTCCATCTCACCTCATCTCTATAATGTCTCATCAATAAAAGCCTCTCCCACAGCTATAGCAGACCCCAGGGTAGTCAGGTTGCCATAGAAAAGGTCAGTCACAACCTTGGTGGGGGAGAGAGAGAGAGCACTCTCGCAGCAATTTTTGTTGATAGCAAAGTTCTGTTGAAACAGCAGAATAATAGAGATATATCTTTGAGATTTACCATTGCTCTTGGCAGCTGCGTTAAGTAGTGTAACCGGGATTGTGTGGAAAAACAATCATATTTGGAAACTATCTGAAAAGAGTCGTTCAGACAGGCAAGAGATAGACATTGAAAGTGTCCAGCCTGATGGTTTGTATTCATGTGTCTGTGACAGAGTGACTACGTGCACCTCACAGCCTCTTAATGAATCAGAACTACAGCTCACATCTAATCGCAGAGTCTGGAACAGTGGTTTTCAATGTAGAAAGGGTTGCAACATGCTTTTGTGTGGGGGACTTAAACATTTTTTTTTTTTAATTTAGATATATTGTTTGGTCCACCCCTGTTGACAACTTGAAACTAAATCAAATTGATTATAAATATAGAACAAGTTTGTAGAACAACATTGTAGTTACCACTTGCAGGGATTTTGGTTTGTCTCTTAAATTGGCGTATATCTGTATTTGATATTTTAGATGTTGCTCCGAACCGGAGAAGCAAGGCAAGTGCCTTGGAAAAAGTGATATAATTGAATCAGTGATTCAATCTAAAATGTGCAACTGTGCACCACACTTTACAATCCAAACTTGGCTCATCATTTAATGCAACTACCCTGTTATTATGGGCTGTAAAGTCATGATGTTATACTAGCGAATTAAGTGGCTCATAGCTTGCAAACATTGATGGATGCTTTTTTGTTTACATTTCAAAACATTTGAGAAATAAATTGCCATATCATGATGAACTCTGATATGCACTGACAACCTGACATTTAAATGAGGATGGAACGTGCTATAGCTGTAGTTTAACCCTTTGTCAAGCAGGAATGGTCAAAAATACATGCATGCATGCAAAATGTATGCCCAAATGCCCAAATCATTAATATAGGACAGGTTGGCAAGCAGAATACAGAATGTAGCTAGGAGTAGTAAATGAGGCTAGGAATACACAAATGTATCTAGGAACACACAATGTAACTAGGAATATACAATTAGGTAATTTAGCAGACGCTTTTATACAAAGTGACTTACAATTACAAAGTAATGTTACATGGAGCAGATAGGGGTTAGGCTCAAGGATGCTTACAGGTAGGCCAGCTCAGGGGCTTGAACCCACAACCTTCTGGCTGTGAGTCAAACACCTAGACCACTAGACTATCCTACCCCCATTTAGCAGACTCTTTTATCCCCCCCAAAAAACAGTAAAAAGGTTTAAAAAAGGTAACTAGGAATATTTGGCTTACGGCACGGATGCACAAAAGACGACAACGACCAAGCAGACACAGGGGAGAACACAGACTGAATACAATGGGGATGATTGGGAAAAATGAAACAGGTGAGGGAGGTGATTTGGTAATGAGGAAGGGCCATAAAAGGTAAAGCAGGGTGGAGCAAGGGACGGGCCTGAAAGAACACAGGGGAACAAACAAGGTAGACACAGTAGGGGAACACAAAGACAAGACAAAACAAGAAACATAAACAGGGTCCAGGCGGGGTCGTGACAGGTGGGGGCATGACCACATTCTTGTCCAGTTGTCGGCTGGTTTGGAGCAAGCAAGAAAGAAACCAAGAGCACTCACTACCAGCCCCTGAGTGATCAATTTCCTCCAGCCAGGGGTGAACGCAGCAGTGCCAACCAGGAGCAGAGGGATCTTGGCCACATTAAGCGACTGGGAGGTGAGGGCAGACCTCAAGGAAAAGCTCATGTTCCCAGAGGAGATAACCCACACAAGCCTCAGACCAGACATTGTCCTCTGGTCTGGAGGTAGTGCCATGTGAAGAAAGGATAGAGGAGTGCAAGATGAAGA
Source organism: Percopsis transmontana (assembly GCA_025447815.1). Taxonomy (NCBI): domain Eukaryota; kingdom Metazoa; phylum Chordata; class Actinopteri; order Percopsiformes; family Percopsidae; genus Percopsis; species Percopsis transmontana. Next base: position 14,062 of record JAOEHI010051911.1, on the reverse strand, counting down.
AGTACCAGCCGCTCATCTTTGAGTGCCAGCAAGAGGGATGGAAAGCCTGGAATCTGCTGGTTGTAGTCGGCTGCAGGGGTTTCATATAGCAGTCACAGACTTGAAGAGCACATGCGATGAAGAGACTGGTAGCAGACATCAGCAAGCAGGCTAAAGCAGCATCCAGGTGGCTCTAAATGTAAAGGACTGAGGAGTGGCAGGTCTGGGCTGGCAACAGGGTGGTGTGTTGAGTTGAGTGGTGGATGGCATGGAGTAATTCCAGGATGCTGCCTCTGCTGTCGAGGCCTCCCGAAATGTCATGGGCTAATTGATGAAACAGCGATGAAAGGGGGGTGCCCATCTAATGATCTGCAGAAGCCAACTCAACCAGTCAGGGGTGGTGCGGAGGGATGCTCTGCTACTAGGTCACAGAAGGTGCAGGGGCGAGTACCTGTAAAAGTGAGCTAGTTGCGATATCATATTTTGAATATACGTTTATCTAACTTATCTTGCTAGTAAATGCAAAAATTATTTTATAGCCTAACATGCATTTACAAATTGTACCATAACTACATTGAACTGATGTGTTTGGTATAATATCACCTGATGGCTTTAAACTATCAACAATGTTCTGTAAAGCTGATAAAGTCACAGGCTCAAACTTGTCAAAGACAGCTGGACAGAGGGCAAAGACTGAGAGGTCATAAGCAGAAGGTTGGATTTGAGCCCTAATGGATGTGACCTTATTTATAAAAAACATAAGGAAATTTTCACAAATGGTATGAGAGGCATCAACATAGACCGCTTGTGGAGCTTTTAGGACCAAATCAATAGTCTGAAACAACACACGAGGCTTATTACAATTTAATAAAATTATGTCAGAGAAGTATTTCCTTTTTGCTTCTTTCATAGCTGCCTGATAATTACGCCAGGCGTCCTTTAATATTTGATAGGACACATGTAGTTTGTCCTTTTCCCTAATTAAGAGACTAAGTACAACCCTTTCGAACCATGCGCCTGGCGCTGCAGCAATTTTTTCCGCCGGTAAACTAGCAAAGTGCATTTAGGACACGCCCTAAATGCACTTGCGCCATGCGTTTTAGACCGCATGCTTAGATCGTTAAAATAGGCCCAGAATGTTATTGAAATTGTATGTTATTGAGTTTGATTTTTTTTTTTTAGGATTGATATGCGCTAGGAACATTAGACACTAATGCACATGCTCATAATCAGAACACACAAATCTGATAGAAGTCGGGAGAAGCCAGGGGGGCAGGCTTTGACTCTAGCCTTGAAGTAGCCGTGTTTTGTGGTGACTGGTGGTACTGCACCCGGAAATAACTGTTCGCAATACACACCCCATTCAAAAATGTGTAATCTGCTTTACGGCTACGCTAGTTTTTTTTTCAATTGCCACACTTGGCTCACATGTTGCTTGTAATATACCCTTGGTGCTTCTGTACAATATAAACAGGTTCGACGATTATTCTTCAGGAAGTAACAACCAAGCAACATGAGCAACAGCCGGGGCCGGAGCAAACACAGAAAGAACGATGATGTTATGATGGTAATGCTATACATTAAACAAAACATACATTCTCAACAAAAACAAAACGGCGTGCATGCATGAGGCTTGCGATCACGAACTCCAGGGTCACAAGTTGCAATGTACCTTTCTGGCGGTACTGCGCATGTGCCAGCGGAACTCACTTTCAAGATGGCACTGCCCGTAACCCTCGATCTTGTGCCTCGCTGCGCCAATGAGCAAAGTTATAGGGAAGTCTATGGGAGAAGCATTCGGTCATGTGTGCTTTTGAGCACATTTTTGATTAAATGAATGGCTGCTGTATCCAGTTCTTATAATGCATCCATGGGTGGCAATCTTGCGCTAAATCGCGCCATCACGCAGACAGTTCAGTGGAAAGTATTTTAGTATTTTTAAAATACTAAAATACAGAGCACTGAAGTATCTAGATAGAAATAACGCCTTTCTTAAGTGCATCAAATACAAATGACAAAATACTATTTTGTATTTCAGATATGTATTTTAAATACTGTCCATCCCTGTCCATCCCATATCTCACAAATCCTGCATCTTCTCTGATGGAGGGCAACCCATTGATTTTCACCATTTGAATAAATGAGCATAGGCCAATTCCAGCAGGTCTGATAATGGTGTGTTATTTTGGTGGAGTAATACAATGCATGACAGCGGGCAAGAGAAAAAAAAGGAAGAATAGCTTTGGTCATCTGTTTTAAAAATAGGGTCTTGAACTGGCCTTTCACAGAAAGCCATTGTGAAATCTGAGACTGATGATCAATAACTGGGCAGGAGGCCAGCTTCTGTTCCAAACCGTATGGGTGTCATGTGGAAGGAAATGCCTTGGAATCCCTGCTCTCTATCACCAGTAAATAACTGGTGTCATGTAAAAACTCCCCCCCCCGCCAACCCCCGCCCTTACAAGTTACAATCTAACAGGGCTGCTGTGTTCTATATCCAGTGCAAACACTTATAAATAATGGTAATGGAGGTGTTTACAAGATACTAACTAGGGCAATTTACTCATCTGTTTTTACAGTGTAAATCACCCATACTGTTCCTATATGTTTATTTATGAAGGGCACCAGATAAAGGACATGCAAAATGCAAATGCTTTCAAAAGGCTGGGTTTGTGCAACAGCCAGTTTAACAAGAGCCCTTTTTATGTTTTCTGTAAGCATGTTCCACCATAATCAGGTCTTGAATAACGTCTATAACATTGGGACTGTATTACGTAGGCATGCAATCTTAAAGATTAACCTAATTACGTACATGAATCCTAACGCATTGCCTATACTGCATAATTTAGTGTGTCATGATGAGAAGAAATACCATAATCCTGCCGTCTTGTACAATTGGTATTTGTTTGTTTATTTATTTGTAATGTACTGTAGGTGTCGAATATAAAGGTCTTGAAATAAAGGACGTATGGAAAACGCACAAAAACAACAGCATTTAAATCATGCTGGTGAAAAACCCTCTAGAACAGGAGTCAATCACAGAAAGTATTTTCCCTGTGCTTGTAAATCGGTGGCCAGCTCACAGACACAATCAGCTAGCTGTTGCAGTGCATTCTGGGACTTGTAGTATTTGCGATGTGCATCTTATATACCCGCGGGCCAGTTATGAGAGATATATGATATTTTCTCGTGGGCCGAATATTAGGGCTGCACAATATATCGTTTAAGCATCGTCATCCCGATGTGCGCGTACGCAATAGTGACATTGCAGGACGTGCGATGTTAAGACCAATTGTATAGCATTAACTCTTCATCCCGAGCGAATCCGGTACCGGGGTCGCCCTTCCCCCTCTCTCAAAAAATGAAGTCCTAAGCCATTTAAACATGTGTGAAAACAGTCATGTGACACACAAATGTGTTGCACAAATTATACATAATTTCAACCCTAAACAAATAAATAAGCATACCGTAAACCTTTAGGCACACTCTGTGCACAGAGCACTCTAAACGTTCATAAATATCGTAAAAAAAATGTACGCTATCTACACAAACGATACGTCATCTGAAAGCTAACTCCACAGACTTAAAAAGTGTAAGCCGTATGCCTCTACGACGAACACCCATTGAACTAGCGTAAAAGAACTTACATAAACAAACTTCGATTGTTATCATTAACAACAACAAACTGTGTCTTACCTTTGTTGTTTTTGTTACCAAAAGTTGTGTTTGATAATAAAACCACTTGTAACGTAAATCCCATAGTCTCTCTATCATTTGAGTCGATTAAAGTGACCTCTGGTTTGTAAACATGGACCAGGAAGTGTTTTGCATATGAAGTGGGTATTTGCTCACGATCACAACACGTGTGCATATCGCCATCTTTTGGACCTAAAATGCAATCGCACTGCATTGAAAGTGAAAATTCCTGTATTTGTTTTCATATCGCAATATTATATTGCAGAAAAAAAAATATTGCATTGTCAGTTTTTTTCCAATATCGTGCAGCCCTACCGGATATAATTGTACAGCGGGCCGGAAGTGGCCCGCGGGCCTTGAGTTTGACATGCCCGCTCTAGGATGAGGGACAGCAATAAAGCTCCCATCGCTATCTCACCTTGCACATCTGCTCCCTATATACAGTGTACAGGCAGTGTGTAGCGTAAACAGTAATCAGAGATGTAAGAAAGGTGTGAGGGGCTATATCGGGACATCAGCTCTTCTCTGATATAGGGCTTTGGGGAAAATGTAGGCTTTGGGGCTTTTGAGGGTCCCGGCCCTCTATAAGGATCTATCGATGTGCTGTCACGGATATCAAAATGGATTCTAGCTGGATGTAGGCCAGTACACAAATGGAATTTAGTGTGAAATGTGTGAAAGTGGGAGCCAGTAACTCCACACCAGCTTATGTGTTTGGCTACATGCTAGCCTTAGAGATACCCTGCAGGTACACTATGGTGCTGAAGAGATTTGTCTGTGACAACTATCTTCTGCTGGTGACACATAAATCTGGATCTTTCTCGCTCTCTCTCTCACACACACACACACATGGATTTTCCTTTTGTAAAATGTTCTTGTTGGGACTGTCCTGTAAAGAGTGCCCCTTTAAATCAATCTGTTATCTATTGCAGTCATTTTGTTCCTCACTGTATAAATTTTTACTGCAAACCGATTAATCAGATTGATTGTCTAGTTACCTAATCAGCATGTACAGAACTTTGGTAGCTTTTAACATCTTTTATATATACAGCCATGGAAAAAATTAAGAGACCACTGCCTATTTATTTTATATAATATTTATATAAATGTAAAAAATATACAAATATCTATATTAATATATATAATTTAAGTAATAATATTAATTTAATGCAGTATATAAAATACAATGTATATTAAATAAAATGTATATATATATTATTATTATTATTAATTTTTTTTTTTTTTCAAAAATGTGCGGTGTTCTTTTAATTGTTTCCATGGTTGTGTATGTGTGTGTGTATGTACTGTATGTATGTATGTATGTATGTATATACATATAAAGCCGTATATGATTTACTGTACTAAGACTCCCTTTCCATGCCAGCGTTATTCTAGCATGAAATATGAGTTAAATCTCGTGTCAGAGGATTTCAAAATCTTGCAATCCATCATTTACGCGTGTGTGTGTGTGTGTGTGTGTGTGCCTGCGCTAAAGAAGGGTTACATATATAAGGTATAGCATATATAGAGAGAGACGGATGACAAGGCTGGTGTATTTTTCTGCACGGTAGTTTACTTAATGGCTTTTAAAAAAAGTTTCTTTAATCACTTGGATCTCTCTTTCCAAAAAGCTTCCTGGCTCAGTTCTGCTGATAAGAGCATCAACTCAAATAGACATTGTTTTAGATAGCGTGCCTGAGACACACTCCTCCCCTTGGACCTGCTGGACTGGATTAAAGTTGTACTGTAGTATTTATTGGCCAGATCTACACAGGGCATGTGCTTGTGTGTAATACTGTGCCTCAAATTAACATCCAACCACCACAGTGTTGCTTGTTTGTCCGAATTCTGAATTTCAAAAAAGATTTTGCTCTGATTTGGAAAAATGGAAATACCCTGTCTAAAATGGGAGGGTTAAAATGACCTAACAGGCTACTAGATCTAAACCACTTCTTTACCTGTCAGTCTGATGCACATTAGAAATCCGAAAGTGTGGCGATACAGTGTCACAGCCGGCCACGTTTCATTCCACTGGACCAGATCCTGTACAAGGCTATATAGGACAAAGTGGGCCGTGACAAGAGAGGGGGGACACCGGACCAATTTGGTGGCATCGAGTTGCCAGCCAAGGGCTGTGTGGCACATCTTATGAAGCAAGCTATTGCCCTGCCTGAACAGCGAGGCAGGTTGGGTGGTTGCTATAGCGCTGATGCTAGCACATAAAGCTAACTCAACTACAGCTGTTGCTGTTTGCACAGGCTCTAATTGGACAATGTCTCACAGGGTACAAACGGCCCCGCGGGCCTGTCTGGGCAATCTCTCTCTCTCTCTCTCTCTCTCTCTCTCTCTCTCTCTCTCTCTCTCTCTTTCTCTCTTTCTCTCTCTCACACACACACCAGACTGAATTAAAGAGCCATCACAGGGACATAGAAGTCAACCGTTATGGATGTGGATTGCTGTGAACTGAGTGTCAAAAGAAGCTAAATAATTGTCAATGAATGAAAAATAAAAATATATTCTCTCTATGTTTCTTTCTCTTTCAATCTATAAATAGATCAGATTCTATTTCAGTTACAGCAGGCACTTGGGTCTGAGCAGACACATGAGTGGGAATGAATTGCAGATATTAAGAACTGGATATGCTTCTCAGCTACAGTAAACTCATTACACCCATGCTTTGTGAACAGATGATACTTTCAAGTAACACAACTGTCATCCAAGCTTGATTTCCCAGCCACATTCCAACCCTATAGCAGCCAGTGACTTGTGACTAGAGCAGTAGTTCTTCTCACCCTGGGGTTTGGGGACCCCTTCCCTGGTGGTCATTCAGGGATACTGAGATGCTTTTGCTGTATTATATGTATTTATTTTAATTGGGAGTTTAAGTGTAGCAGAAAAAATAAAGTAAAGGTGTGCGTGTGAACCTGTGAACCCCTTCTCTCCATACCCTACGGGTCAAGACAGGTTGAGAACCCATGCTAGAGGATATGTTTGCAACTATACAGGCTGCCACATTTGTATATTTTCCTCTTTATGGGTTGATGATCTGATCAGATACCATCTTAATTGACTGCAGATTGATTCCAGAGACAGACGTCATATTTCCCAGTCACCAGAGAACCATGAATGAAAAAAATTCACTGAAAAAAGTACACTGTGTGTGTGTGTGTGTGTGTGTGTGTGTGTGTGTACATAAATAAATAGGGGAACAGGACAGCCCGTAAGCCTGGTATACAAAAGGCCCTCATGGAGCAGCGTGTATGCGAATTACAAAGAAAAGATGATCCATGCAAAGAAAGGCCGTGGAGAGCAGTCGGAACTAGGGCAGCAGGAGGCAGGAAAAGGGATACAGGCTGTCTCTCCAGTGAGAATGTAACACCACTTCCCATGCAGGCTCTATAGTAATCAGGTTACTGTACGCTGGCCTCCATCATTCATCATTAGCAAGTGCAGGCTAAGCACAACACAGAAGCAGCTGCCTGTAAGTAATGAGACGCTGCCTGCTCTCTGAACAGGGGGTTCAGCATTCCTCTTTCGCCCGATGTTTTCTTGATTGACAGGTAATGGAGACAGAATGGGGGAGTGGGTGGGAGGGGCCAGGTCTGACAGGGGATGAAGTGCAATTAGAGAGACGTGAGGTGTCGGGGCAGAGCCAAAGGTCAAACCTGAGGCTAGTAGTGTTCAGTGTTCGCACCTGGTGGCCTGCCACGTCTCTCTCCGCTCACTCTCTGCACCCTGCACTCTCACTCTAGATCTTCAGTATGTTGTGGAGATTTGGGGCTTGGGTGTGTTTTCGTGGGGGGGTGGGGATCATGTTGTAAATACACTGTAATAAGAGGTCCAATTTGTTCATTGCATTCTGAGTTTTACAGGTTTTGTGGTTCTCATGTACTGAATTATCTCTGCCTAGTTACAGTATGTTCGGATCGGTTCATAGCAACTCAAGTACCTAATGTAATGTTTATGTACTGTACTGGTATGAAGCTTACTAACTGTAAGCACTGCTTATGTCACTGTCTGATAAATGCTGTAAATTCATGTTTGAGCTTGTACAAGAGAGGTTTCCGTGAACTAAAACATTTATTAAGAGAATGATGGTAGTTAGCTCTATGTATAAACTTGTCATTTAACGGCAAGCATTTATGAAAATACAGAATGCATCAGTAACGATTTTCCCCGATGGTCAGTCATAGTTCTTGTGTTTACATGGGAGCCTTCCCCCCCAGCATTCAGAAAAAAAATCAAGCAGCGCATGTGTGAAGAAGTTGCAGAACCATTCGTCACGCTAATACACTTTACGTCGCACGCTGTCTAGCTTAGCTCTCCACAGGGGAGCCAAGAGTAATGATATGCAGCGTTGGCGAGTTTTATTTTAAACAACACACCTGCTCGACACGCTTCTCCCAGAGTACTACAGCAATGTGACGTTTTCCCCTTGAATGTGGACTACTCAAAGTCAACATGGTGTGACGTGGGCTGTGGCCTTTACCATCTGCACGAACAAGGCAAACCACGTGAGGCTGCAACGTTATGTTATGCGTTGCAAGGTCAGTTGAACATGTTTTCCGAATGAGGTTACAGTCGTGGGTACTGATGCTGACGGTTCGAGGAGGGCTGGACCTGTTGTTTGGTTGCCATCCAGTGCGAGGCTATTTCTGTCATTGTCCACAGCTGTGCAAGTGTGAGACAACTGCACAATCAAGGTCTGCTCTGAAGCAAATCAAAGGGGGTTAAAGTGTACCTGATGATTAATGGATGACTTCTTGTTTTAAGGGGCTGGTTTGTGCTCCGTGTACGCTCAGGGTCGCTTGCCGGAGAAACCTCTTCTCTGTTCTTGAGGCTGACAGGGTCATTGAAGAACCAGCACTATTTGTAAAAATTGAGTGGTGTGTGTGTGTGTGTGTGTGAGAACTACAGGAATCAAGAACAGTGGTCTTCAAAAATTTTTTGGCCCTTAAAGCTACTTTATTAGAATATATATTTAATTTAATACAATAAATTATAAAGAAAAAAACAGATGTACTCACACACACACAAATGTAATGATAGTAAAATATAAATATAAACAACCATTTAAAAAAATATATTTTTGAAGAAATAAAGAAAAAGAATATTGCTAAAATAATGATCATTTTAATATATAGTACTATACACTAAAATATTCTGATGTCAGTGTTTCTTTCCTGTTGGTGACAAGGGATGATTTAAAAGTACATTCTGCAGTTTTTTTTAATACAATGTGGTAGAAACCAGTGTTACGAAAATGTTGTTTTGGTTTGAAACTCTTCAAAGGCCTTCCTAGGCACACATTCCACTGTAGCCACGTGGATGTTGGTGCATACAGTTGTGTTTCAAAACATAAACGGTGCTGGGGAAGAAATCTGTGATTTTTGGGCAGTTAACACAAACCACGAGTGTAACTTTTTAAAGAACTCTGTGAAATCAATCCTTCCCCTTTTGAGCAGGGTGGAAGTCAAAACAAAGCCTATTATTTGATGCCACTCTGCCTAATAAAGCAGGAATCTCCAGAGAACTGTTACAATTATCAGACAAGAAGAGCAGGCATGGGGACTGAGGCACAATTGAAAGTAAAGCAAAGCGCAAACTTGACAGCTGAGCATTTTTTCATATATTTTCCATTTGGTCGATCCATTCTGATGTAATTAGCAGAATACTGTGACTGTTACAATTAATTAAAGACCCATAGAAATGGAAGTCATCACATAAACCATAAACATGACAGAAAATAGCTGTTGGCTGAGATGACCATTATTAAACCTAATTTGTCCATAGTAAAGCACAACGTTGGTGTGAAAGGAGGGGAAAAAAGGACCGCCAATGACAGAATGTGCAAGTTTGTTTGTTCAGTCAGTTCTAAATCTCACTATTTCATTCAAACACGCTAGAGAGTTTCAGCACTGGAGGTGTCTATACCACCAAACATGGAACTCTAGTAAAATTCTGGTTTAACAAGAAAGGAATTCCAGTTATTTATGTTTGCAAAATAAAATCCTGTAGAATATCTTATAGTTAGTGGAGTGGGTGTGTGTGTGTGTGTGTGTGTGTGTGTGTGTGTGTGTGTGTGTATGTATGTGTGTGGGATCCAGAACTTTCTGAAATTAACCTCAGAAGTGTTAAACTCCTTCAATTTGCATATGTACAGTATGAGCACTTTCAGCCATGCAATACATTGTCCACTATCCACATTGATGAGTAAAGTAGAATAGTGCAGGTGTAGTTTGCTGTATGCTCTCCTAGCTGGACTAAGTGGAGAGTATGCCTCAAAACGACACAGGTTTTAGAATACTGTGCGTCCTGTCATTAAGCTTTTATGAGGGGCCCGTGTTTCATGTTCACATTTTAGCGTGAGAAGATTACAGAGACATTGTGTACACTTTAGGGCAGGCATTGTGTTATTCATCAGCCTTAGGCTAATTTCCTCAGCTAGGTTTGTAAGTTAGCAGTGCCCACTTGACCTTTCTATACACAGCCTATAGGCAAAAGGACATCATCTTTTACTGAAGGATGATGATCCATTTTTGGTTTCTCTGGGGTGAGTGTGTGGGAGTGAGTGCAGGCGGCGGAGCAGGCACCCTCGAAGGGCCGAGCATACCTCCTCCAACTGCTGTTCCACTACGTGAAAGTGACTCTCCCATTTTTCCTCCATGGTGGGGAAAGTTTCTCGCTAAAGTCCTGATCTACTGCGCTCATTTTCTCGGTCGGATATTCTGTGAGGTGAGTGTGTGGGAGGGAGTGCAGGCGCAGAGCAGGATACACACGCGAGACGTCAATAGTGAATACAAGCGAGCGTAGTTCTGTGTTTACTATACAGCGAAACGAAACGAAACACACAACAGTAACAATCATATCCGACAGACAAAAACTCTGCTCCCCCTAACCTTCCCACAGGAGCACATGATGTCATTAGTGGATAATGCGTGACTGGGGTGCGCTGATAGAATGGAAGGCTGTCGACCGGGGATTTAGTAGCCTACACTGGCAAGGTAGACTGAGAGGGGTGTCCGCCATTCGTTGCGAATTCAGACGTTACAGTTTCATAATGTTTATAGTTTAAAAGCAATTTATACTGTAGTTCTTTGAAGTAATGTGTTTATGGCCATGGATGCTAAGACCCAGGCCAGTTAGATATGGTTGATTCCTTCAAGATGCTCTTCACACATAATCTGTTAACATTGATTTACATACATAAGCAATGCAATGTGTCCCCGACTAAGAATTTATATAGTCGATATAGATATAGACTGATCGTCGAATTATGTTTCTTTAATTAATTTAATTAAATGGGGGGGCGGGGGAACTAGCCGACCGGTAGTGCATTTTAGTATGTCTATTAGGCTACTCATGGGCTACTCATGGGCTACTCAGAATAGCACAGGCATATCAACGAGCCAGTCAGATGAATGGCTATCTATAAATAAAAGAGGATATAACGCGATAATAACAAAGCCAACACTGCATAACCCTCATTACGAGAGTAGCTACAAACAAAATGAATATGTTACACAAGGAATATGTTATAATTCAGAACTTCCTCACAGAAACTGCAATCATAAAATGCCATGGTATACCAGAATAAAAAAAATAACACTGGCTTACCTCCGGCCACTATGGCTACACCAGGCGGAGTCTTGTGAGTCGCGGCGTGACATTTCAAATCTTCAAACATAAACCCATTGGAATAGGTGGACTGACTAAATAAATAAATAATAATCTAGACGATTATAAAATAAATTTCCATGGGAGTGCTACTATCTTGTTCAGGAGCGGGCCGAGTGGCAGAAACTTCAGGCAGTATTTCAGGATGTCAGTCTTGGAGATCGCTATGTGGGCTAGTAGCATTTCATGTAATGCTAACGCAATCTCGTTATCATTAATAAAACAGTTAAATGTTAACTTTATTCTGTAGACTTTGTGGCCTTTATAAAACTTTGCAAGTTAGTCTGGATGCGCTCCATTGTACACTGTTCAGAACACCAATAGGTGTCCAGTCCTTTAGCATATACAGTAATATTTAGGATTGATTGAATCAGAAATTGTTGCCATTGTGCATGCTATTGAATATTATTTTGGGCAGAGCTAGCATATAGTACGGTAGGTACATTTTCAAATCCAGAGCAAGATATAATGCTCACCAGTTGCATGACAACACCACCATGATTGTGTTAGACATTAAAGTGTGGTAGCAGATGGTGTTTGTTGGGAAGCCTTGTTGGGAAGCCTTGTAATGAACTGCCTTCCACAGTAGCCCTCTCCGTGGAGGAGCCTTGTGCTGTTGGAAAAGCTGTACAGCTCAAGGGACTGTTTTGCTCTGTATAGCTTTCAACATGAATCCCCATTGCAATGTCTTGGCTTCCCCTTTAAACTATATTACATCATATAGTGTATTTGTTTTCGACTGTGGAAATCCCAAAGACAATCATCTCAATCAGCTACAGCAGGCTACGAGTTTTTTCTAACCACTGCTGTTTTTATTATTACTATTACTATTATTACTATTATTTCTGAAGGGTTACTATTATTTCTGCTGTTTCTAACACCATAAACAGTAGAGGAAGAATTAATGGGGAGATGAAATTGGTTTTCTACCCAAAATTTTCTCCAGCTTGTTTTACCAACCTCTAACCCTCCAGGCTAGTCAGGCTTGGTTACCATCTGGCATAACAACCTCTTTTTGACAATGTTAGGGATTTAGCTTATACAAATTGAATGCCTTATAATATTATTTGCTGGTTGGCAATACACCTGTGGTGCACGCTGTCTCATGTAAGTTCACGCCACATGCCTTATAATATTATTTGCTGGTTGGCAATACACCTGTGGTGCATGCTGTCTCATTTAAGTTCACGCCACATGTAGAGAGAAGTCATTCTCAGCAACATACTGTGTCAACTATTTCTTTATAAATGTATTGATTTGAAAAATGAAAATGTAACTTGTGTTTTCTACAGTTGTTTGCTGACATTTGTGAGATCACGCATCAGTAGCCATCTGCTGTGTGCCACCAATCACAAGCTACCATGCAGTCAGGGATACAGCTAGTAAATAGCAAGTGCAAATAATCCACCGGACAGTGATGATGGAGATTAATGCTTCCTAATAATGTGAATTTGAGCCAGATGCCTAACCCCTGTCTGCTCCATGTAATAGCAGCATGTAATTTTAAGTCACTTTGGATAAAAGTGTCTGCTAAATGACCTATTTGTAACACTTCATCTGCAACAACTAAGTCACACCTTGTAATATGCAGCATGTAATGCACTGCCAGCTACTGTATGTGACTTTCTCACTATTGATTCATTCGTTGGAAGTTCTCCTAGTTAAGAGGTGAGAAATCAGCCGGCAGACTACAAGACTGTGGGTTTTGAACTTTATTGTACCTATAAAGATAGAACAGCTAGACACCACTACACAGCGAGTGTTATCTCTCGTGCAAAGGATAGAGCTTTTTGACGTGGAGAAACATAAATTGTTATGTCAGCCGCTGTCTACCAAGGGCTAATTTAGGACTGTCAGATGGTAGATTTGCACTTTTTGCATTTTTATTTATTAGGTCATTATTATTATTACTGCAAATTCATTACCTGGTGTCTGTAATCCCAAATTAGTATTATGTATTAGGGTGTATTTGCTCATGTCTGAGTTCCAGACATATTATCTTGGCAATGACTTAATATCTCAATTTAGCTTTTGTTTACAGTAAATATGTGACAGCTTACTAAATGTGTTATAAGGTAAGCAAATATTCCACAGGGATTTGCAGTGGAATGTAAATTCCCCTTAGAAGTAGGCAGGCTATAAGTCAGAGTGTGATTGATATAAATATATCAATATATAATGGCCAAAGACACCCTCGACAAGATGGGCTATAGTTCTGAGTAGAGTTTTGGGCAATAGAGTTTTAAGGGCCAACCTAACTGCCGCGCTAGCCTCTGTTATCAGTCTTTCTAAAAACCTTAGACATCCTATTGGACTATTCTGTTCAAAGTATGTATGTACTGTGTGTGTGTGTGTGTGTGTGTGTGTGTGTGTGTGTGTGTGTGTGGCTGTGATTAGTTTCCAGCATTCAACTACCATTAGTCCGTCACATTTTAGGCCCACACAGTCATTATCTAAAAGGGTTTTTCTTGCTGTTTTAATTTCTCATTACATCCAAGGGAGTAACTGTATGAATTGCACCATCTCACTGAGACTCAGCACCATAGGTGATGTAGTGATTTATAGGGGCACCTCTGACTGCAGAGGTAGAGCATAGAGAAACACATACAGGGCAGGATAGTCTAGTGGTATATGTGTTGGACTCCCAGCCAGAAGGTCGTGGGTTCAAGCCCCAGAGTTGGCCTACCTGTAAGCATCCTTGAGCAAGATG
>JAOEHI010051910.1:0-17641 GCA_025447815.1 Percopsis transmontana | reverse complement strand
TGTGTGTGTGTGTGTGTGTGTGTGTGTGTGTGTGTGTGTGTGTGTGTGTGTGTGTGTGTGTGTGTGTGTGTTTTTGCATGACTGATCTTTGGACACTGTCCCGATCCAGTCCGCTGTCTCCTGTCTTTACCTGTCTGTCTACCTCCCGAGAGCCAGTCCCAGGACACACTGAACGGCCCAGACAACTACAGCTACAGCGTTCATGCAGTGTGGAGACACTGCATGAAATGGAATACTGGAGGCCAGGTTGAATAATTTAGGTGAGAAAAGAAAACACAAGCAATTCATTTGCTTGTGTATTTGTGGGGCTTACATTCTTTCATATATGAATGTCTATTTTATGTCAACACACTATACATGTGTTATATGTCTTTATTTGACTTTTTGTGTATACATCTTTCTAGGGGTAAAGGTAACCTACATTAAAGGCCCCATATCAATCCATTTTTCAAACTGTCATTTTGGACAGACATTTCTCGCTTAGATCTTTGTTTCAGTTGTTGTTCTTTTTTCTTTAACATGCCCTAACGTGATTGGCTGTATGAGTGGGAGTGGCAAGATAGGTCAGAGACGACAATCCACAAATGATGTCACACCTGGGACCTGGGAATTCAGAGGAATTTGGGCTAAATGAAATTTTAGACAGATTTGAAAATGACTCAAGCCCTTTCAGGCCTCTTCAGACCAAGCAACTGGAAAAACTAAGATGCAGACACAGGTTACTGTAAGTTCTTGTTCATTTTGACACTGTTGTTTTACCTGTATATGTACATGGTGCCTTACAGTATTTCCGTTCAGCATCAGTGTATGGGACACAGAGGGAGGCTTAGCTTAGACAGGGGGGGGGGGGGGACTCACTGGAGCGCAGGGCAGACGGCGTGACCTCGATCTCGCTGTGGGCCGGCACGTACGGCTGGAAGGCAGACGCCGAGGCGTCGCCGGCGCTCAGCTCGCTGGCGAAGGGGTCCGGGCTCTGCGTGCCCGTGGAGCTGGCGCTGGTGCCGTCGCCTCCGTTGTGGGGGTCCTGCTCCTCGTACACCGCCATGAGCTGGGGGGAGGGAGGGAGAAGGGGGGGGGGGGGGGGCGCACAGGTCAGTTGACAGTGTACGCAAACACACCCTCCATACAAGCCATACAGAACAGACCCCTCAGGACACCGTTGCAAAACACACACACACACACACACACTTTATAACATATGCAGGGATATGTGTGTGCGTGTGTGTGTGTGTGT
Organism: Percopsis transmontana; assembly: GCA_025447815.1. Lineage (NCBI taxonomy): Eukaryota > Metazoa > Chordata > Actinopteri > Percopsiformes > Percopsidae > Percopsis > Percopsis transmontana. Next base: position 16,407 of record JAOEHI010051910.1, on the reverse strand, counting down.
GTTCGCTTCCTACAGCAGCCCTTTCATCTCCATAAAGGTGTTACCACAATATCCAGGAAGATCGGGCGAACTCCCTTCCCGCGTGCCATAGTAAAGCGGCAGGCCCGTTCTCCGTCTCTAACACGGCACTGCCATCCTTGCCTCCTTCACGTAAAAGAATTCTAAATAAATACACCCCGCTTGCGTGGCTTAGCCTGGGAAAGAACACATGATGTCTATCTCTCTTCTGTTCCTGTCTCTCACACACACACACACTGATTTTGTCGCCAGAACCGTCTGAATGGGTGCCAGACGATCCTGCTCTTTTGAGAGAGAGAGAGAGAGAGAGAGAGAGAGAGAGAGAGAGAGAGAGAGAGAGAGAGAGAGAGAGAGAGAGAGAGAGGAAGGGTTTGGAGAGACGCGGCAGTGCCAAGTGGTTGTCTATGGTGGCGCTCCGCACTGTAAAACCCTGTTAATAAACCACTCACACGAGAAGATTAGCCCGCTGTTCCAGCCTGGCACAGCACCCGCGCGCGTTGTGGTGTGCTAGCTCGCAGCTTCGAGCTAGCACACCACAACCACAACCATAGCGGCCACGCAGGAGGGCGCGCACGCAGGCGCGTGTCTCTGTGCGAGCGGTGTGCGGTGCGGTGCTGTGTTGTGGGGCATGTGTTGGGAGCGAACACATCTAGTGGAACACTAACAGCTATTGTGCAGACGTCACGGTAGTTGTCTGTGGCTGAAAAAAAAAATGCACGTGTTTGCAAATTGGATTCACCTCGATGCAGAGAAATCTGCATATGAACAAGTTTAGAAGCCTTTGCTCGTCTCTTTGATTTATTTTGCTCACATGACAATTCAATTGTGTGTGTGTGTGTGTGTCTCACTTTCCAATTTATGACTTTGAGAGTGTGTGCCCATACTGTATAGTTCAGCCTAATTCACCGTGGCACCTCTCATGCTAGCTTTGCACAATTAAATAGACTTAATTTTATCCCCTTAGATGTTTTTGACACCGACCGCAGTAGACCCACTCTGGCAGCGAAGGATCTGCTCGTTTCAGCGATGTTTTAGTAAGTGACGTTGACAAACGTTTGCTGACCTATAGACACAGTCGGGGACACGTTAGATCAAATAACTCAGCTCCGAGTCCTTGATGTCTTACTTGAATATATCTATCATAGCTTGGCCAAGGAGAAACACATGGAGCATGCAATGCAGAATGTTCCTGAGGAAAAAAAATACATCTACAGATATTTATACTACTGGTATAGAAGTATAGAGTCTAGATAGAGAGAGGGAAGTTTACAATGGTAATCAATCACATGATGGAGAAGGGAGGTTACAATGCTGAGACTGCAGAGGGTTGTTGTGCAAAAGATAAGGACAGGGCACCAGGCGGTCACCAGATAAGGACATGTCACCAGGCGATCATAAGGTGGTGGTGTAATAGGTAAATTCTCCTACGGGACATACTGTATGTAGTAACTTTGGGTTTGACATCCTATATCGACGTAGTGTGTATGACTCATTATAAGCATGGTAAAATGTTTCATTGAGCCATATGAACACGAGCCAATAGCTGAGTGCACGATGGAGTGTTTGGCGACCATCAACCCCTCCAAGTCTACCAGATGTCCATTTAGAGAAAACACTCTACAGAACCCTCCAGACAGACAACGCAGAAGAGTGTGATCCATTTTTTAAATAGATCACAGATTGCCTTAATTAGGACCACTTCTCTGTGCCGTGCCCACCTCTTAGCAGACGCTCCACACTTTAGCCTATTCCCTGATATAAACAGCAAAAACACATCCAGGCCCTCCACTTCATAATCGAGCGGGCCTGCATTTCATCCTGCATGCAATATTAATGGGCGCTTGAAAGCACGAGTCCGTTTGGCCCTAAACCGACCAGAGGCATGAAAATCTCCCCGTGTTGAAATAGCTTTTTTAGGTCAGTGGCTGCCGTGCCACTTTGCTGTGATTAACACCCAAGAACAATAACAGCGAGATGTTGATTTTGATATTCAATTTACACAATTATAGAAACTAATGTGATTAGTGAATGCAGTAGAGTATCCATTAGGAGAGCATGTAGTGCTAATTGCGTTTCTAGTCAGCAATTGTTTGGTCTGGGAAGGAAACCCACAACAGGGTTTCTGTAGGTTTCAACAAGTTAAATTTAAGACTTTTTAAGAACATTATGAATGCAATTCAAGACCTATTTCACTTCCATACTGGCAAAATAGTGGGATTCAACAAGCTTGAACCAGGCACTAGATGTGCCGTTCTCGAGCCAAATCTTTTTGAAATTGTTGAACTGACCGCGCTGCACAGGTTGCATTAGTGGCGTTGCTACTGTGTGATCAATACAAATGTTCCCCAGAAATCTATTTAAAATAGAGACTGAAGTTAATGCAACTTTATACAGTAAAAGTAATGCTATCTTCATAATCCAATCCATTTGTAAGACCTGTCAAAAATCGTATTTAAAGCCTAAAAGTCTGATTATTAGATTTTCGACTTTTTAAGACTTTTTAAGGACCCGTGGAAAGCCTGCACATGCACTCGGAATAGTAGATATTTTAAGTAGTAGATAAGTTTAAAAAGAACCTGGTTGAGCACATTCCAGGCAATTAACAAAAAACTTTTGTACTCCCTCAAAACCCTTCACATCTCCAGAGAGACAAGTCTGTCTTCTCTCTTCAATTTAGCCTATTCTCCATCCTTCCCCCTCGCCATCTGTGGCGTGCAGAAGAGGTTTCAGCCAGAGGAACCGTTTAAAAAAACGTTATCGCCCAGTGTTTACTTGAGACCGAACTCAAATGTCCCCACCGATACGTCGGCACACTTTCCCTCCATCTGAGAATTTGTCACAGACACTTAGTCTTGAGTCGATTTCAAACAGAAACCTCTGCGGTTGGTGTAAGACTGGCGCCAAGTTGTGTTTGCAGAAGTTTCTAGTTTTAGTGTTGTGGTTACAGGCACGCCATAGCTAATTGCCAAGTGGCGTGACAGCTGCTGCGAATGATCCAGCGGGGAGAGACAGACTTTTAGACAGAAACAGAGAGAGAAAGACAGAGAGAGCAAAAACACTCCAAATTAAGACCAAATTACGATAAAAACCTTACATCTATCAAAGGTTTCAAAGAAAGGGGGGGAAAAGATTGAGAGGAAGAGGGTCGGAGTGGAGTGAAAGGCTGAACATCAGAGAAAGTGAGAGAGATGGAGAAATGTTCAATTTCCAGTTTGGGAGGATGAACTCCGGAGCGATTTAAAAAGCTATTTAGCTTCTGCCTGTCGCACCTCAGCCGGAGTAAGCTGCTATACAACGACTGACAGAGAGAGAGAGAGAGAGAGAGAGTATAAGGTACTATAACAGAGAATGAAATATGACTTGGCCTGCACCCCTCTCTCTCTCTCTCTCTCTCTCTCTCTCTCTCTCTCTCTCTCTCTCTCTCTCTCTACGCCATAAGCACCTGAAGACGGGCTGACACTCAGCCTCGCTCGCTCCGGCCCCGGCCCCGCGATCTGTCACAGCGGCTGCCAATCAACCGTTATCTACCTGGAGCCCCGGGGCCTGAGGGAGAGAGTGGGGAGGGGGGGGGAGGGGGGGTAGTACAGCAGGCTGAGAGAGAGAGATCCAGGACCTGCTCATCTGTAAGCAGGGACAGACAGACAGGTGGAATGACACACAGACTGACAGGGTCTCAGGGCTGTTGGCCTTTCATCTCCATCTCCTTTGATCTCTCTCTCTGTGAGTATGTGTAGCCCTCTCCCTTCCTTGGAGCAAAGATAAATATTTATATTTATTTAGGATTGTAGCATGCAGAACAAGCGGAAGCGATAGCATGTGTCTTTAAGTGTGTGTGTGTGTGTGTGTGTATTTAAGCTAATTGGAGGCTAGATAAACACTGGCATTAACTGTACTAGGAGGGTTATATCTAGCTAGTTATCTGTCCGTATCAGAACACACACACACACACACACACACACACACACACACACACACACACACACACACATAAAGACACAACATTGGCAATCATCTATCATCATCTCCATTCAAGGACACATTATTTCAGCTACAGTAGCTTTGGAAAGCGGGAGAGTCTGTCAACGTCTCCACCAAGTCATTGAGTAACCATCCATCCACCCATACTGTACCTCACCTATCCATCCATCTTTCCCTCTGCCCCTTCATGGATGGGCCGCCAGAGACCCATCACTGACACTGACACACACACACACACACACACACACACACACACACACACACACACAGCATCCTAGCTAAAACTTTAGGCCTTACATAAACCCCATATAACTCATATAAGACCTAATGACCTTCATGTCGCTGAGAGACTTGTGAGCACCAGTCTAAAGAACGCTGCTTTCAGCGCTATCAGTCGGTGTGTTGCCATCAGCCCCCTCCCGTTACATTCTGGTGCCCTGTGCTTATTTGTGTTTTAGCATTTTTCTTGCTCATTAAAACGATCAAGACAATGCCGCTCTAAATGCCGCTCCAAATAACCCCCACACACCGTCCACACACCGTCCACACACACACACAGAGTCAGAGACAAGTATATTTCACAGAGTTCCTATCACAAATGGGGAGAATGTGAGAGAGAGATACTGTACTGAGGGGGGGGGGGGAGAAAACGCATTTATGATGACGCACAGACCCGAAGCAAGGTGCTGCCACGCACCATTCCTCCTGTTTTGTGATGGAGACAGCGAGATGAGTTGAAGAGTGTGTGTGTGTGTGTGTGTGTGTGTGTGTGTGTGTGGGGAGGGGGGGTCGTTTGTCGTTTAGTGGAAAATAATCCCTGAATAAGCAGCACAGTTCATGGATTCCTTACGTGCTGATCCCACTAACACATTAAGTCATCATTTCTTTTGAACACACACACACACACACACACACACACACACACACACACACACACAGACAATTTATTAAATGAAAAAAACGGGATGGGTTCACTGCTGGGAGGTCCAAAAAATAGAATTGGCAGTGAGAAAATATATGGAGCAAGCAAACTTTAACCAGATTAGAGACTCATTCCTTTTCAAAATCCACTCAGCCAGGTTTCTGCTACCTTTCCTTTGAGGATTTGTCCTATGCCGCAGGGATGGGGTGTGTGTGTGTGTGTGTGTGTGTGTGTGTGTGTGTGTGTGCGCGCGTGTGTGTGCGAGAGAGAGAAAGTCCTAATGCATGCTTCGGAAACTCGTCCAAGTACAGTCTATTAACACCTGCGTTTGTTAGCCCCATTCAGACATGAATACCTGGGTGTTCAGGTGAACCGAGGCCTTAAAACAACTGCATCGGAGAATGTGAATTAAAGGTATAAGAACAACAAACAAATAAAAAAAAAAGAAAGAAAGAATGAAAGAGAGAGTATAATACAGATCTCGGTGGAACAATGGGGATCCACATAAGCATTTTGTGAGCTTCCACTATCAGGCAAAATGTTCCTCACTCACCTGCCGCTAATTAATACGGGGCAGAACCTCGGAACGACGGCGGATTATTTTCACACCAATCTTGCTCCATCAAAGCACCCACGTTTATAAAATGTAATCATTTTAATTGTTCACTTTGTGTGTGCTGCTCTCTGCTGCAGGTGCAAATGTATTCTGTTTTAACGCCTGCCAAGGTTTAATTCACCCTGTGACGCCAATTTCATTATCTAGTCTGCAATATATCATAGTTTCAGCGCGTACTGCAAGCTAATGCACTTTACTTTTATAGTGCTGTCACAGGAAGTACTTTTTTGGGACTGAACCCGCTGAAAGCTCGGTCCGGGTGTTTTTGTGCAAACTAATATTTAGTTTACAGAATGCTCTATTGATTTCCGGGCGCCCCCCTCAAATCATGTTGCTGTCTAAACAGACTTGCTGGAGACACCTTGAGGGGATACTCGCGCCTCGGTGGTGCTGCAGGAAATCAAATACATCAAATGAAGGTACCTGCTGCCATGTCTTCAACCTGCCCCCCCCCCCCCCAGCTCCACAGCAATCTAATAATGTCTCTTCTCCCAAGCCTGATTCACATGCAAAACCACCGGCCAGGCTGTCTGGGGGCCATGTTTGCAAAGACACACACACACACACGCACACACGCGTACACACACACCCACACACAAAAGACACAAGGACAGACAAACACAAAACCACATACATCACCGCTTGTACACACAGATGAAAATGTGTGTGTGTGTGCGTGTGTTTGTATTAGTATTCCTCTCCAAAACTAATGGCATTAGAAAAACCTACATTACAACAGTGCCCTTCAATCTTTCATTGGCTATGCACAAAGCAGGATAGAGTAATTAAAAACTCCACATTCTCACTCCCACGTGTACACAGGGAGAGAGAGAAGGGAGGGAGCATAAAGGAGAAAAAAGTAGAAGCTCACTCGATATAACGACAGGGTGTGAATCAGGGGACGGATGGATGGAGAGAGAGAGAGGAAGAGAGAGAGAGGAAGAGAGAGTTGTGGAGAAAGGAGTGGTATCCTTGACACAAGGCCATGAATCCACTGTAGTCAAAGCTCAGAGGGAGGGAGAATTTCAGATATTAAACCATACAAGAAAAAATATTTGAATGGTTGGGCCTCTCCTGCTGCTGCTTGTCAAACACTGATAAACGTGTTTGTTCTATAGTTCTATACAACAAAAAACAAAAATGGAAGTATTTCATTTAGCTTGTTGGCATTTTAGCATTTGCTGAAATAACGACATGTGCATTGTGGTGCACACAATGCACATTGGCCAATAAAACAACATCCACAGTATATGTAAATCTTTGCTTTACATAAACTATATACATCACTGGGAATTAACCGACAACAATGTTTTTTGCAAAATGTTAGTGATTAAGACATCTATGGCCTCACACGGAACTGAAAGAACATGTGCATTTAGAGTGACACAACATCCTACATCATCAATGTATCACCAAAATGAGTGGGAAAACACTGCCTGTGCCAAGTCTCTAATCCTTAAGCATGTGTTATTACACAGCCATGGAAAGAAGAGACCACTGGACATAAAAAAAAATAAAAATAAAAAAATAAATAAAAAATAAAAATAAAAAAAAAATAAAAAAAAAAAAATATATATATATATATTATTTATTTTTATTTGTTAATGTCCAGTGGTCTCTTCTTTCCATGGCTGTGTCCTCCTGTCGTGGAGGTTTATACAGTGCTTCCAGGTGGAAAGGGGAAGGAAGGGCAAGGGTCCAATATCGGTGACATTTGCTCTCATACCTGGGATGGCCCTGGGTGAGTGGCGTCAAAGCCCGGGGTCACAAAGCAAAAACGGAGTCCGATGATATTGGGGGGGGGGGGATAGTCTAGTGGTCTAGATGTTGGACTCCCGTGGGTTGGACTCCCGTGGGTTGGACTCCCGTGGGTTTGAGCCCCAGAGTTGGCCAACCTGTAAGCAAGATGCCTAACCTCTATCTGCTCCACGTAATAAGCAGCATCTAATTGTAAGTCTCTTTGGATAAAAGCGTCTGCTAAATGACCTAATTGTAATATTCAACACACACAACACCTACACCTGCTCCCACTACGAGCCAGGCATTTACTAAACCTTTCTGTCTTCCCCTGTTCAAACAAACAGGGTGTGTTTGAGGAGAGGCTGACAGCTGCCACACGTGTACCTTCTACTGTGCCAGGCAGCACACTGATCACCGTGTCGGCAAGCCAACCAGTAACCGGTCAACCAATCAGAAGGGGGGCCAGGATGGCCACTAGGGGGAGCAAGCACCGTCCACTGAAAAGACACCCACACGCACATACAGAACACACACACACAGAACACACACACACAGAACACAAACACACGTCTGGCATTCTGGCCACACACTACTAGCCACAGGGGATGTCACTGTCATTATCTGCCATCTGCAGGCGAGAGCAGCCTCGGCCTGGAGGGAGAGGAGAGGAGATGACCGAAGGGAGGTAGAGAGAGAGAGAAAGAGAGAGAGAGTGAGAGAGATTAGATGACAAATGCATATGTGTTTGTGTTGAACCATACCAATAAAGCAACAGTATTTTAAATGATCCCAGAAAACTGTTTCTCAATGATGCTGCCTGTCATGTTTCCTATTACTGTGGCCAGAGAGAGAGAGAGAAAGTAAGAGAGAGGAATAGATGAGAGTGGATCCTTATCGGTGTTTATCATATCTGTCTGGGGGGAAGGTACACACCACAATGCGAGAGGGAAAACACAATCACACACACACACACACACACACACACACACACGAAACATGGCCTTGTTTTGTAAAAGGAAGGTAAACCAGCTTCCTGTGAGACCAGCAGCAGTCTCTTTGATGTAGAATAAATGTAGGATGTTGGAAAATTATGAATATGAAGTCTCTCCTCTCATCTCTTCTATATGTATATAGTTCTACATTTTATGCAGTAAATATATAATAAATAAAAAAAAATAATAATAAATAAATAAAGATGTTGTTTTTTGTCTTATCTCAACCAAATCGATCCCTTTAACAACAACACTGGAATCTAGACGTTGGGGATGATGTTGGAAGGTTCCGGAAAGACCGGAGGTTGTAACTGACGAATTACGGTGTGGACGAGGCAGACGGGAGCAAATGCTGGGCAGCAGCGAGACACTGGATAACACAGGGGACACACTGGAGTACAGGCCATGCTGTTGACTGGCTGCCAAGCAGATTGCCTCATAGAAAGCCACACCTTACAGGCTCTGTTTGTGTGTGTGTGTGTGTGCGTGTGTCGCATGTGTGCCGAAGGCCTTGTCGCTATCACACAAGCGTCTGCTCAAACCTCAGACCAGCACGCACGCACGCACGCACACCCGCGCGCGCACACACACACACACACACACACACACACACACACACACACACACACACACACACACACGCCTCACTTGTTAGCGTGCTATCCGTGTTGGGTGCTGAAGGCATGTGTCTCAGTTGGCCTGTCTTTGTGTCATGTTGCCTCTGGTCTGTCTAGTCTGTCCCTCTCACTAGCTGCCCATCCTTACACTGGTCTGTGTTCAAGGCAAGTCTCCACTGCAACCAATTCTAACCTGTAATATAACATTCCATTCCATTGCTTTAAATCAGACAACGCTTCTCTGTTGTTGTTGTTGTTTGCTGTCTCGGGTCCCCTTAGAATAGCCTTCAACCGTACTGCCCTGGACTAGCTACTGCAGGTAGCTTGTGCCCTCTAGTGCTTCCAGCGCACCAAGTACATTACCTCGCACTCCGCACACCAGCAGTGCGAGGAAGGCACTTAAAGGAACACTACGAAGGATTTAATGGATGGAATGTAGAATACATGGAATGGAATGGAAAATACGTAATTATGTTTTCATTATGTTTTCATTAGAGTGTAATCACCTGTAACAATGAATAATTGTGTTTTAGTGATCTTAGAATCAGCCCTTCATATCTACATCATATACATAGGGAGCGGGTCCTCCTCCAAGGAGAGCCCACCATCTACAGTAGCCCAGAACGGACAAACAGAACACTGGCTCTAGAGAGAGCCATTGACGTGTTTACGTTGTGTAAGTGGCAGCTTGAATCCAGCACCAGCTTTTGGAAGCTACTGGCACCCAGTGCTGTACTGGCTACCACTTGTTTAAAATCCATCCATCGAACTGCATTTTGTTTGCCACATCTCAAATCATCGCAAGCTTAAATCATACATCTGTCTTTGCATGCCAGAAATAAGGTGATTTGAAAAAATCCTTAATGATAAGTAAGATTGTACAATGGTCCGTTCTTTAATCAAATCCATACTTGTGACCAGGGTACGATTAGGAACTCAATGTCATGCTACGCCCCACCCCACTGCATCATGGGAAGGCACATGGGGCCAGGCAGGCGGATGGGGGCGGGGGGTAGGTGGAGTCTGGGGGGACCCACTATGTCTGAGGCAGCCGAACTCCCGTAACCTCAATTATTCAGCATTAGAACCCCCTATCGATTTACTGTTGGATCGACTTACTGAGTCCCCCCCACCCCCATCAGCTCTCGGCCCAAACGCTGGGGACAGTGACATGCTATAGCTTTAACGATGGAGGGATGGGAGTCGGTTAGAGGCTAGGGAAAAGAGATACACAGGCGTCACAGGAGAGGAATGGGAAGGGGGATGGGGGGGGAGGTCTGTAATTAAAGATAGCCCTTATCAAGGTCTTGATAGATGGAGATGTCCCAGCTAGCAAGGCAAGTCAGCAGGCGCCCTTGGGGAAGGGCGCATGTGTGGGGTTTCTCCCAATTTACTGCTGCTCCCACAGCAGAAGGAACAATATTTGCGTTTGGAAAAACGCTGTGGCTGTCACCAATGTGGGGAAAGAATAATTAACTCAGGATATGGGTTGTTATTATTATTGTTGGATATCAAGGAGGTTACAGAAAAGGGGGACTGGACCATGTTCTCTGTTTCCGCGGGTGCCCGAGCTGGGCTTGGCCCTAAAAAAAAAACATAACCACAGAGGGGACATCAGGTTCTTCATTTCTCACAGTTTCCTAATATGTTAGTTGTGAAAAACAAGTGACATGTTTGACTATAAAAACCAAGGAAAACACACCAGCCTTCCTCCACCATCTATGTGGTTTAGGATTCCTTACAGAATCAGGCCAAGCCAAGCGTTGGGCAGGTTCTGAGTTTAACAGATGGCAGGTGGGAGCTGTTCTGGGTTTCTCCTTGGCCCAACCTTGTGAAGCTGTGCTGTGCTGGGGCTGGGCAGGGGGTGGTGAGGGGTTGTTTGGGCTGGGCTGGGCTGGTAAGAGGCCACGAGCTGTCGAGGAGGAAACCCTAAGGCCTGTTGCCAGACAGACTGCTGGGGTGAGGCTGAGGTACTGCAGAGGTGGGGGATGGCAGGTAGAGGGGAGGCTAGCAGGGGTAGGTGTGGTAGTGATTAGGCCAGGGCAGAGGACTTGACATCTGGCTGTTGATGCCCTCCAATCAGCCCTATTTGGCCATTTTAAAAGGCCCTATCGTAAAATTAAAAATGTAATTCCTGTTGTGTGGCCTGAAGGGACCTGAAATGGCTGGACTGACTATGAAATATGTTTAACATGTCATTAGCCAAAATTCCTCTCTGAAAAAAATCAATGTATAACACATTAATAATAAAGATTTGGCTCTGGTTGTGACATCTCTTCTGGATTATAGCCAATCATCTCTGACCTATCCTCCCACTCCCAGTCAGATAGCCAATCAAGTTAAGGCACGTTAAAAAAAAAAGTGCAACACCAACTGAAATGAAATGGCCAGCTTGAAGAGGGAAAAGTCTGTCCAAAAATACAGTTGGATGGATACACCAGACTAAACAACTATCTGAAAACAGGTCCCCAAGGCAGAATTCACAATAAACACTCAAACACCATGTGTTTGAGTGTTTCACATGTTCACAAAAATGTCATGTTTGTCATGTTTTCTATTCGTTTTAGACTTTGGAATGTCTAATTTTGACAATATGAATATGAGAAATATGGTGGCTGACATTGGCAAAGGTATTCAAATTGTTTTGTTTTTGTTTAAGTGTGAAGGCAAGGGCTTTCTGCTTGCTGAAAGCAAACAATTAATCGTGTAAATGTCTCTTTCTCAATTGCTAAGTTGTAATATTTTGTCAACATGCCGCTCCATGATTTGCTCAGCGCTGATTAGGTGTATGCATCAGTTAACACTACCCATTAGAATGTACAGCGAGCTTTCTACTGCTCCAAGCTATGTACAGGTACGTCCATCACCACGACTACTCCTCACCGCGGCTACGAACCCGTCGAGACTTGGCCCCTGAGTTGGTTAAAGTTGGTTAAAGTTAGCGTGGCTTTGAGAAGAGCCTGCGGTCGCTTTTCGTTGGGATACACGATGTGTACCGGAGAGGGAACATGCGCTGGGAGAGAGAGAATAAAAAACGGAAAGTATCTGGAAGAAAGAAAAAAAAAGAAAAAACTTGGTTAAACAAAATACTAAGGAGAAGTGAGTGATAGATGAAGAGAAACAAAGATTTGCACTTCACAGGGTTGACGGAAAGCTCACTGTCGGCCCAGGAGCAGTGGTGTGAATGTAAACATGGCGGTGGAATCGCCCCATCTCTCCACTCTGCTGTGGAGAAGAGAGGCCGTTTCAGAGCTAGAATGTGAGAAAGGGCCCTACAGCTTTTTCCTCATTGTTTCACTGTTCCTCACTAAGAGTGGTCACCAAGAGCCATGGCCCTTGGTCCATAACAGTCCATCTATCTTTCTCCCTGTCTGTTTCTTTGGCATCTCGCTTATGCTCACGTCACTGTTCACAACGTTCACACCTCCCTCCTGCCTTCGTTTCAGTCTCACACCCTTTACTCTTTGTGAACTCGGCCAATCTCGGCAGGGTCAACACTTCGCCGGGCAGACGATAATAAGCTTCTCCAGCGGAGACTTAAAGATCATTTGACTCACGGAAATGGCAGAATTAAAGAGGAAAAAGGCAGACAGAGCTATCAAGAAAGATTTGGAGCATGAGAGGAAAGCTAAACAGGCCAAAAGGAAAGAGTGTCCTTAGGCTCTGCGAGGCCGGTGTTAGCGCCAGACTGCGCCAACAGCACTGCACCGTGCCAAAACCACCGGTGGCGCCAACTTCCCTGCAGCTGCAGGTCCCAGCAAGCCGTCCACGATGGGCTCCCATGGAAACTGGGGCGCGTAGCTGGAGCAAAAATGTCAGCTTCTCCCGGTGGTGGACAGCTTATCTGCATAACTAACAGTCGTTGGCAGGCAGGCAGGCAGCGGGATCAAGACAGTCATAGTGGAAGACAAAGCCCCCCAAGTGTCTGATCTACCCCCCCTTCCCCCCCAACCACCTCCAAACCTTCAGAAGATGTGTAAGCTGCAGCTTGTGGCGAATCAGCGGATGTCTCATGGGCTTCTAACACCACATGACATGTTAAATAAGTGATTCCTGACAAACATGAAAGAGAATCTAAAACCTGTTGGCACGATGGAGCCAAACGTAGAGCGGATTGTGGGAATGAAAATCTTTCGACGGTGCGAAAAAGAAAGCTGTCAAGACACACACCTGAAGAACTAGAGTATACTTTCACTACATTTTTTTTTCTTTTTTTAGCTTTCATGTTTCAAACACCGTGCTTGAGAAAAGTAGTCAAAACTAAAACCTCTCTGGATAGCAGTTCGCAGGAAGGTCAGCCGTTGTTATGGTGAGGTGATCGACTTCAGGGGCAGCCGAGTCTGTAATTCAAAAGGCCTTGTCAGGAAGGCCGTATCGAATCAGTTCTTTTGACAGTAATGTCATGACCGACACAAAAGTCCAATGTTTTATTCCATCACAAGCCATTGAGCCAGTGTTTAAGAAGCAGTGGACTATGTACAGGTCACAAGTGAATGCATTTATTTACTAGGGTAAGGTGATACAGGGAATATGTTTCTGTCGCCATTGCCCGGTTGTTCTGTATAACAAGCCTCTTCTTTAAGATGGCCCCCATGAAAGGTGGGTCCGTCTTTAAAATGGCCAAATTGATCACAGAGTTGTTGTTTTTTTAAGCCATACAGGCAGGGGCGGTTTAGTGGGATTTTACTATGCGCTAGATGACTGTTTCCACTCCCAGCTCATGTTTTATGTAGGATTTATATGAATTAATTGTGTGCTTGGGGATGGGAGTGACTCAGCAGTTTGTGGTTCTAAAATAGGGATGATTTAGGTTGGAGACTGATGTTGGGAATTTCTTGTTCTAACACTGGTAAACACAAGAACGGGTATGTAAAGACACATAGTCCTAGATGTATGCCCATGTGTGAGTGTGTGTCCTACATAAGCCAGAACACCACTAAACAAGGCCTGACAGCACCAGGGCTCACACCATGCTATTTATGGGCTACATGAACCGGCCTAATGCACCTTACTTCTCTGCGCCTCCCGTTAGCAGTCCCTCAAACCAATTAACACCTAGGCAACCATTCAGGCCTGATTCCAAATGTCTGCTCGCAATTAAAAGGAGGAAACATGGTCACTTATGGCAGGAAGGGGCCTGGATTTTGGACTACTGTTGCCTGGCCTAATCATGGGAAGGTTGAAAGCAGTTAGTGATAACAAAGTGGCAATGAAAATGATACCAGTGGACATCCTTTAGAGCTTAACTTGGAGGTATAGAACCATGATATTCGCAGTATAAAATAAAGGAAAGTTGGAATATTTTATTTCCTATCTTCAAGAAGGCTTAGCAGCATCTGTTCTACTCGCTTTGTTTTCAGTGATTATGTTTTAGTTTTTTTTTCTTTTCATGTTTTAAGAGTCCTGTGGGGAAAGCGGTGAAGTTGGCACTGCGCTCAGATCCCCCCAAAAAGCCTCAAAAGACGCCGGCCCGTTCAGATTATCGCCATGTGCGGCCGGCGCCAGCGGGCCTTGGCTCGGCTGCGGTTCCCAGCACTGCGCCCTACAGCGAGGTCATGTTGGGCGCACGTCGCAGCCCTCATTAGGGGCAAAACAAAGAGACATGGCTGCCGAAGTGATCACAACCATCGGCCGAGATTTTTTTGTAAAAGTAAATGCTGGAAAATGTTACGGCCACGCGACAAGTCTTTTCTTGTGGAAGCTTTGAAGACGAAGCACACTGACTGATTGTTCTGGGACACCTCTGACAGTGAACTCAAATGGCCTTCCCGTCTACCACCAAGTCTATAAATTATTCATCTCGGCTATCCCACCCGCAGGCTCGTACATAGAGCTTAACTATATGATGGCCTAATGAGAGCTATTGATTGACGTAATTGATTGGTTTACGCACAGCCTAACCGACTGGGCAGTGATCTATTTGGGCAGTTCATTACCTAAATGCATTATTCAGAACTAACCACTAACCATCGCAGACTGCAGCATCATCTGGGAAATACATGTCAACAAGAGGAAAATTGTAGATTCAAGGCTGCATCAAAGCCCGAATGACTCATTCAATATAGTGGATAAACACAGTGAGGTGGAGCAGTAAGGGCAATATATTGCTTGCCAGCTTTTATTAGTCAGTTAATGACACAAGACAATAAATTCTGGTATTTACCTAGACTGCTCCCAGTGTTTTCATACTCTAACCTTGAATATATAGTATAACTTCTCATATTTCCATTGCAGCTTGTTTTTTTTTACCCTGACTTTACTTTATCTAGCCTTTGAAAGCCAAATGGAAAAGCAAAGCTAAGCAGGCCAGTCGGCCCTCAGATCTCTACCTCACAGAGAGGAGACCGTGTTTGGCCTTCATCCAACCTGGAGAGCATCAGATGATGCACTCCACAGAGTTGACCGCCTCCCCTTCTCCTCGTCTGGTAACTGCTCCCAAGACAAGCCTCTCAGCAGAGAGCTTTACACAAAATACACAAAATAAATGACCAAACACCCACGCACTGACGCTGAACTGGGTTTGCGTTGCAACCCAGATGGTTGGCGCATGACTCGGCTCGGCCCTCTTCCGGCGAGTGGTGTTCTCAAGGAACACGGCTTTGGCACGGAGGGAAGGCGGTTCAAGTGCTGCTCTTTTACGGTAAGTTGCCGATTACAGTGTGCTGTGACAGAATGCTGGTCTGCAACTAAATAACATATGTCGGCTTGGTGACGCGTCTCTTTTTTGTTTCATCTGTCGTTCATGCTGCCACCTTCTCCCAGCAGGGTGCGCTACGAGCAATGTCTGCTTTACAGTACTCTAAAGGAACCCTCTGGGCCCTTGAGAACTTTTATATCGGCTAGATAAAGAAAGACAGAATGAAGAGCGTGGAGGGCAGAGAGCAGAGAGAAGAATAAAGGGGTCTCCGGTTTGAACCGAAACTAAAAGCATCCGCCTCGGCTTCCTGAGGAAGTGACAGCGGGAAGCTGCATCGGCAGCAGGACCGTGGCAGCCAAGTAGACAAGAGGTCACCCTGAGGTCACCACAACGTGGGCAGGTACGCTCTGACCTCGGGTCTCCGCCATCTCCTCGCATTAAGACCAACTTAATTCCAGACATGGCTGACCCAGGGTCACAGGCAAGTAGGCAGGTAGCAATTGGGGTATTTCCAAACGCAGCTAATTAACTAACTTGTAACTTTGAACATAGAGCACATTGAGTCGAACAGTTTACCTTTCCTGTCCAGAGCAGTACATTTGTTCAGCTCACCCATGTAACTAAATGTTGGCAGATTAGGGAACAAGTGCTAGCTAAAGAGCTCTGCCTTTAATAAATGATGGTGAAGGGAAAGGGAAGGGTGAGAGTAAGTTAAGGTCAAACACGTCCTCCTGTCCCTCTTTTCCCCCTTTCTTTCCTCTCATCTGCAGCACAATGACCTCATATTGTCAGTTAAAGGGCACAGTTCTGATATATATATATATATATATATATATATATATATATATATATACAAACAAACACACACACCATCACGTGGTAGGGAG
>JAOEHI010051909.1:0-48221 GCA_025447815.1 Percopsis transmontana | reverse complement strand
CAGACAACACAGCCCTCAGGTTCATAGGAACACACAAACCTCTCCACCACGATAAGGTGATGGTTCCCCGGAGAGGGACACACTACCCCTTTAATAATACAATAAACTACTGAGCACACAAGACACAAGTTCTGGCAGCACCCCGTGTGACAAAGACCTCCTCATGGACCATGAAAGCTCTGGGAAAGCCAGCCTTAACATGTAAGTACCCGGAAAATCTGATCTGTACGATAGGAAAAGATGTAAAGATTCTGAAATAGACTGAATGACGCATGAGAAAGCATGTGAACAGATAAGTGGAAACAGATTTTCTTGTAAGAACAAGAAAGAAAGAATGAAAGAAAGAAATATGAAATAAAGCAATAATACTTAAACATATTTTTGGTAGCCCATAATCCAAATATATAAAAATAACTGATATATCATGGACATGTTGTGACAGCTGGATATCAATGAGAACATGTAGCAGTTCTTATGAAGGCTATATAAAGGCTATATGAAGGCTAGTGTGTGCTTCTTGCTGCTACTGACACCAATAGCCAGCAAGCCAGATTTCTTTTTGATCTATTCTACATTTACAATTGGATTTACAATGGTTTGTATGTAGCTAACATTAAGGAGCATTATGTCCCAAGTAGCCTTAAGTAGATTGTAACTCGTAAAGTAAACTTATTGAGGTTGTCTCCACTTTTAAATACTTAGGTATTTTAATAGATGATTGACAGACTTTCAAGGCTCATATACAACCCCTTTATTTATTTTTTTAATAGTAAAATTAGAAAAAAATTCCTTCTCTCTATTCTGTTAAGATCTAAGAATATTTTGCAGTTAGCAATTATTGACTGTTTGAAGAGTGAATGATAGATTTCTATTATTGTAAATATTGACTGTTTTGAGGAGAGAATGATACACTTTCGAGTAATGTTGTGCAAATGCATAGGTGAAGTAACCTTGTTACATGATGTTGTTAACAAATGTATTAATTGTAAGTTGCTTGGGAAAAAAGTGTCTGCTAAATGCTGAAAATGTATATGTAAATGTAATGTAAAACTATCCAAGACTCACATTACCCCTATAGTAGTGTACAGTATACATATGCATGTACAGTATACTACATACCTGTTATGTGCTCCCCCTGGTGGCAGTTGTTAACCCTCTTTCCTGTTTTGCTCAGGTGTTTACAGCTGCCTATTAAATAAGGCCAGCAGCCAGTGGGTCTCTGCCTTTTCTCTACCTCAGCAGCCTGCACAGCATCAGACAGTCTATGCTGTTGTAGGTTAGGTTAGGTTAGGTTAGGTTAGGTTAGGTTTTGCTTTGACTATTGATTTGTTTGGGGGGGGGTTCGTAGCTTTATTTGTTAGATAAAGTGTTTTTTGGTTTTTGTAGCTTAGGGGTAAGAACCAGGTCCTAAGACCTATTGCGTGGTTGGCCTGTGTGCTCCCCTTCTTTTGACTGGTTCATTGTTTCCCCTTTTGTTGGTTTTTCTTATGTCTTATGTGTTCTTATTACTGTAAATTAACTTTGTGTTACAAAAGGAAACGGTTGTAAAAAATTGGTTTGAAAATTGGTTTTCAAACTGAGCACATGCCTCACCTTCCCCTCAGTGTTAAGTCACTGGCACACATCTCTACTCCTCTCCCATAGCTCTCCTACAGTCACTGCTCCCCATCCCTCCCGCTACAGCCACTTAAACTTTCGTTCACAGTGGTGTTTCAAACATAAACAGTGAGCTGGCTAGGAGTGGACATTTATGGCACTATAAGGCAATCGAGGAGTGTTTCTTTAAAACACAAGTAGTGTAATGATACTGGATCTTGCACTATAACTCTTAATACGAATATTAGGCCTTTGGCATTTAATTCAAGAGGAGATGCTCTGACAGGATTCGATCCAGAGCCCCGTGTGGTGTCAGAGGTGAGGATTTAACCCCTGGACTACCTCTGGGCATGAGCATCAGTTTTATGGTCACATGGAATTACAAAATGCCACTAGAAAAAGGTTTACACCCAGCAGGAGAGCAGTGTGTGTGTGTGGGAGGGGATATTACATAACTAGTGTAGACGTAGCGTACGTGAAATAATCTCTTTTTATATAATGGAATGCAGGGCTGGGAGTTTGACCTCTGTCCATCTGGCCATGGGATTTGACTTCCTGTATATGTTCTTTTGGTAGGAAGTGTGACTTGTTGTACCTGCTAAGGACAGCCTGTCTGAGTTTGCCAACGAAGCAAAGGCGTTGTCCGGGCCCAGCTGTTTGGATGACAGTAAAGTAAATGTACTTTCATGCCGGCATTTAGCTGATGCACTTTAATTCTAGAGGTCAGTGGGCAAAAGAGACGGCTATGTAGTTATGAAAAGGAACTCTGTGTATCACATTCTGAGATAATATAAAGGAGACGTGAATAGTTATGGTGGGTGTGCACGCAAACCCCCGATATACCTACCATCTCGCGCGCACACACACACACACACACACAGCTTGATCAAGGCTTTCTTCAAACCCCACCTCCTGTGTGTAAAAGGTCACAAACAGGAAGTGTACGTGAGGGGAGGGGAGAGGGGGCAGGAGGAAGTCATGGAGGACGTTGGTACATGGTGATGCGTTTATGGGTTTAAAGTCATCAGCAATAGTTATAGCATCACAGCAAAACGAGTCAAAATGGCAAAATGTTATTCTATTTAAACTCTGTCAGATGTGGTGCAGATGTGTTTTTTTCCAGTCTTGGCCAATACATAAATAGGTCTTCTAAGGATCCAAACATTTTAAATGCATTTTAGCATTAAAATATAAATGTTCTGTTGATAAATGATAGTTGGGAGGAAAATTCATACACCTAATTCAGATAAATTGGTCCAATGAGAAATATGCACATATGATTTTATTGTTCCCTATGGAGGTATTCAATCTAACAAAGATATGATGAAATCAGAATTAGTTTTCAATACATAATCAAAATTAAATCTTGACGAAAACACACTTAACATGCCATTGTAGTACACAAACACTGAACACCATTGACTATTGTCTATTATGCTAAAGAACCAATTAGGTATATAAACTGAACAGTACAGCCACCTACACATAGAGAAAAACTGGTTATTCATATGTGCTCTAGAGCACTTCAAGTGCTCTAAAGAACCTTTTTTTGTTAAAGAACTTTTTTAGGTTCTTTAGGAAACCGAAAGTACAAGAATGGTTCTATATAACTGACTAACTTGAGTTTAACTGCATATTTCTTGAAGCGTACAACTAAAGGCCATTGACTCATATTAACTCACTTGAGTTGAATGAAACAAATAACAGCATACTATTATTTTTTTTGTTGCAGTAGCGGCGGACCTGTTGATGAGAGGGGCTCTCCTAATAACTTTCTATCTATTTTGAGGCTGTTATAGGGTTGTTTACACCTGAACTACATATAATTACTGAAATTAAAAGCGGCAACTAAATAAAAGGGTAGGAAAGTGCTTTAATGTGAGAAAATTAGTAAATTATGATTCAATTAATATGATGGCCCATAGCATTTATTTAAGCATTACACATATTCCAAACACATATCTCCATCATGTGATAGATTTCTGATTGTAGCAAGTTACAACACATGTTACAACACAATTGTATTTAACAACAAGTTAAATGTAGGATTTACCTGGTAATAAAATCAACTTAAATGTTTGTTGCCTTACCAGGGCAACTGCACATTTTGCACACTTTGTCAATTTCTTTTCTACTTTATGGCATATCTCAAAAGCAGCACAGAAGGTACGGCCTAGTAAAATCCTGATACATATATATAATATAATCTGTTAAAATCCACTGTATTAATTGAGCTCTTTCTCACACACCCAGCGTTGTGACTGTTCACAGGGGGCATTGTGCCAGGTACTCAACACAACCTTGCCCTGTTTGTAAGTCACACAGTCCGCAGCTTGTTCAAGGAACCGAGAGTTTGGCTGAAGAAAATCCCAGTACCTAAAAACAGCACATTATATTAGATGATATCATTACTGAACATGTAAGGTGCTGGTGTATAATTGCGTGATGGGGCACCAGTACCTCCCAAGTCCGTATGGACAGAAGGGAAAACATACAAATGATATTAATGTAAACCGGCATCCCACAAAAACTGTATATTGTATATTATATTATACCAATATATTGTTTAATTACATTTTATTAGGATTGTATTTTTATAACTTGATGTTGTTATTGTCCTTATTTTCTCTTATTTATCATTGCACACCACATTATGAGTAATTCATTGAATGTGTTAACTTATTTGGTAATAAATCTGATTGTGATTCTATGTGTCTCTACCCCAGCAGGTGGCGGTAGTACACGTGATTTGTCAACCTTGTCCCATTTCAAAAGTTAACATCATTCATGTCATCTAACCTCATCTAACCTGACCCTAATAATAGACAAGCCGACAACCTAGATATTACAACAGCAGAAAACAGATTAAGTAACTGCTGCAACAACAATATAACTAAATGGTTAAGTTCAACAGTCAAATACCAGTTCTTTGAATTCTCTATGCTCTATGAGTGTATTTACTTTATTAGAGGTATTTACTTTATTAGAGTAATCGAAACGATATGAAAAATAGATTAAAATCATTATTTCAAAAATCTCACAACCCTGTAAAAGTATCTTACGGTCCCTCACGAGGGTCCATGACCCCAACTTTGAGAACCATTGTCATACAGTTGTGTTGATACGTCACTGTTTGGGAAGTCTTACGCAGAATTCAGCGTGGTTCCATCCTCCCAGGTCCATACTCCACCAGCCTTCAGACTTAGGCCAATCCACACATTGCCGATAAAACCACCCATGGTTCGAAGTATCGTCTGTGAGTATGAATTCAGAAGTATTATAATATACTGTATGGGATCAGTGGTCCTCAAATTTTGACCCCCAAAAGTAAGTAACGAACCAATTGTTTTCAGAGCATTACACAACAGCATAAATATAGACAGTATAAACGAAAACTCTGTAATTATAAAAAAAACATTTGTCCTGTCAATTACTGTTATTAAAGACATTATTTCAATGTTTTTTTTCTTTTATCGCATATATTGTATGTCGCTTATTGCGACCCTTTGGTTGGTCCCAGCCCACAGTTTGGGAACCACTGTTTTAGATTACTCACACACACAAACACACCTGTTCCTCCTGACTGTTTATGATCATAAGGTGTGCGCCTCTATTCACACAGTCTTCTCTGGCTTTGTACCACTGCAGTCTCTCAGAGGAGAGCAGGTAACAGCTGGACAGGCGTGAGATCCACCCTGATGGACACTTGGACGTTCTTCCCTCTACTCAAGAACAAAAGTCCTTCATCCAATCACATTCTTTGAATTGTATTCTAAGCACAACGCTGTATACGCCGCTGTATGTAAATGAGGGCTTTCATGGCGACTGGACACACGGAGGAACTAAATATCCTGCTCAAAAGGGAGGTTTGACACTTGTGAAATCGAGCAATGACACAATGCCTAAAATACAGTACTATTCCATTCAGTTAAGCTAAGCTAAAATAAACTAAAGATAAGATAGCATAAGACAATACAAGATCTTGAAGGGAAATGCAGTTATTGCAGTCAACATGAATAGTTAAATCATATACAACACAAATTAAAATACAAAATGTACAAATTAAATTAAATAAGAGAACAAAAATAACTAAGTTTTAACTATTAATTACTAATAAGAAATAAACACAAAATGACATGTTCTAAATGGTAAAAAGGAAGGAAACATTGAAAATAACGGTCAGCAATCCCACAAACACCCAGAATGTCATCTCTAAAACATTTGAGCGGGCTTTTGTAGCATACAGAAATCACTCAGCTAGCTTCACAATCCTTGCTTTGAGTCTGTCTCTCTCCTCCTTTAGAGATTGTATCTCATGTTGCTCTACAACAGTGGCCTGCAGGTTATCCCTTTTTTCCACTTTGTCCTTGGAGTTGAGTTGACTGATGCAGTCCCTGTATTTGTGGAGGAGGTCCACCTTTTCCCTCCTCCTTTCATCTCGTTGTTGAAGCAGCTCTCCCATCTGACAGGCCAGAGAGCTGCTGTTGACATCCAGGTGTTGTTCTTACAGTTTGGAGGGGAGAGTGATAAGAGCGGTTTTTCACCCATTAGAACGTAAGACAGGTTATTTGGTAATATCAGAACCTACATGCTGCATATATGATCACTTTTTTATGGTAAATAATTCACTTTTCACTTTTAATTGGTGTTAGTATTGTGCAGTATATGGCAGTTGTATTTCATGACCAGACAGTTACCGACTTATACGACTTATTCTCCTATGCAGCTTTAACAGAGATAGAAACAAGACAAAGTTGCAGTTAGTAGTCTTTTTTAATATTGTTTTACCAAAACAAGTCCTAAACAAGTAAGTCATGACCTCAGGACAAACCTGTTACATAAAGGCTGTAAGATAGCCGTAGGGAAATGTTGAGCACCACCTGAATGAAGCACAGCATGGCAAAGCTCGCTACAACCAATTTGACTGTTAACCCTGCAAAGGAAACACACACACACACACACACTCAAACACACACACACACACACACACACACACACACACACACACACACACACACACACAGAAATGTGTTTATTTGTCCAATGATAAAGTTTATATTAACATCAATCTTACTTTGGAAAAAGTGCTGAAATCCCCAGGAAATGCCAAATCACAAATAAAATCGATTCTATAAAATGGTAAAATTAATTGCAGCACCGTGTAGGTCACAACTATGAATTTAAGCTGTCATGGTATTGTGAATGTGAACAGATCAAAGTGTTTTCCTACCTGAATCAGTCCTCTCTCTCTCTGCCGGATTTTCTACATTTTCATCCACTAATGAGTTCTTATAACAATTAATCGCCATCTTGTCAATGACCTTGTCAGCCCAACTGGGTTAGTCAGTCCGGTATGTTCCTTATAAGAAGTGTCTTTCAACACTCGGTCACCCCCCCTGCTGGTGTGTGTGTGTGTGTGTGTGTGTGTGTCATCCTTTATGTTCTTCCTTCATGTTGCATCAGAATTGTTTTGTCACTAACAACAAACACAGCACTTTCGTATTTGGGGAAAACCCAAATACAGGCTGCTATACGCATCAATCAATGGCCTAATGAACGTTAAAAAATGAACCTCAATGCTAGAAATGTGATGAGTAAAAATATTAAATTCTGAATGCGCAGGTCAGGAGGTCAGAGAAAACAGAACGCTTTATAGTCCCACACAGAACAAGTAGTTTCCACCCACCCCACCCCCCTTACACACACACACACACACACACACAGACAAGAAAGCAATAGCTACCTCTCTAGCCCTGAAGTGGGTGGGCCTAAAGCACACTGTTTAGGAAATTACAAAATGATTACACATTCAACATATTCAGCTAACCACAATTAGCTAGTATTTCAGTCTAGCATACAGTCACACCGTGAGTTAGAGAGTGTGTCTGAGGATGGCTTGGCTATACAAACGCTGTATTCAGTTGTTTTTAGGCCTTTTACTGTGTCACAGTGCGTCTTTTCTCCAGGACAAAGGTTAGTAAACTATTTGGACTTGGAATGATTCTTCATTAATAAAACAGTACTTAGTTAACTTTTTCAAGGGCAGTACTGGAACTTGTGATATTTTTTTAGTATGGTGGGCCAGGCTAAATTACAGCAGTTTATCACATGAACAACACAGAGAATAGACTGCCTAACCCTGACAGTGTCAGTGCTACAAATGTATTTTTGTTACAGAAACTTAAAAGCAATTATCTCAAATTATCGACTGGATTAAACACAATCAAGCATTATACTCTATACTTCAACTTTCAATATTGTCAATTAAATAAATAGCAATGTTTGGCAGAGTACATTCAGTGGTATTAATAATGTGAGGAATTCAATGCTTCTTTATCTTTTATGTTTCCTCTTGAAACACCTTGAAGCTGAAGAACAATGTACTATATGTGTACATTATGTGTATTTAATGATGAATTGGTGTTTCATAATTACATGACATTTTGAACAACAACAATAGCTTTTGAACAGAAGTGTGAACATGAATCACATTTTCCCCCCATCCATTTGTTTATTCTCCAGGTGTCTTAGAGGTCAAATATCCTCGGACAGATATCACTGCAGTGAAAGGTACATCAGTTACACTTAATTGTAAGGCAAATTATGACTTCAAACTCTGTGGCTTTGTGGACGTCGCATGGTGCCAGTTAACTTTGCATCAATGCCCCGAGCTGACGGACCCCAGCAGGTACATTACTACTGTCAATGAGACAGTGCTGGACGATGGCTACACAAGGCTGAGGCAAGTAGTGACAGAGATAATCAGCCTGGCACGAGAGGATGCAGGGCAATTTCAATGCAATGCGGCATGTGAGAGCGGTGAGGCAGCAAAAGGCCATTTCATCTTCGTTGATGTCAAAGGTATGGTGGAGATATGCAGTAATTATCTTTCATAAATATATGCTGCATCTATCATTTGTAACAAAGAGACGAAAGACAAAAATAAAATACATCCAAAGAGACGTTGCAGTTGCAGCTTGAACGGTTCTTCATATTTTTATTTACATTTGGCTTTGTTTTAATGTATACTATTTTATATTTATACAATATAAAAAAGTTTGCCTTTTCCGTTACTAAAAGTGTAATCACAATGTGCAATTCATGTGGTTTTTGTTTTTCTGTGAGGCAGGTTTTGCCATTGGTCCTTCTGTTGGAGAATTTATGTGAAAACATGAGATTGGTTTTCTACGCAAAAAAAATGTCCCCAAAACAAACAAGCAAGCCAATAGCTCAATAATATGTACATATTCTATATTATATCTAGATATCTAGATTGTCCGGGTCGTTACATAGATACACAGGCAATCAGGTAAAATGGTCCCTCTTCCAAATAAATTAAATTCAACCAATAAACCATTTAATGTTTAATTAAATGCTGCCATTTAGGAATATATTTTGAGACAATCTGGACTTTAGATTTGGTCTACCTTGTCATGTCAAGTCATTTGTGAGTCTTTAGTGTATAAGGAAAACTGTAGTATTCATGTGCATTTTTTTGTTCCAGGTTGATCAGCTACCTAAAGGCCCATTCCATGAGTGATGGAATCTTTTATTCTCACTAGAATAAAGACCCAACTGCATCTTCAAACTGAGTTTTGTTCCATTGAAGTGAATGGAACAGGAATCAGCTCACCCCCCACTCTTGTTTATTTGGTGTGTGCCCACTGCTTTCGCTTATTCACACGAGGGAAAAGCAGTACAGAAAGTAGCCACACAAAAATACTATTGTATATGCCCATCTCTGGACTATAAAGTTATGTAGTTTCATGTATAGGTGAAGACATGGTTACTTGTTTTACTTTCTTTATCACAACTAAAATCTTTAAACATACAATTTCATTTTTTATTGAGTAGTGGCAACATAAAAAGTTAATGTCCATCATTCATTCACAATGGCTGTATCTGTAAGTAAGGATGGTATACTGTACCACAGAAAACTGTAAAGAATAACATTAATCCCTTTAACGCTAAAAAGAAAGCCACAAAATGTATACTTGTGCCATTTCCATTCTGTGTTATCTCTCCTGTGTTACCGTGTTACTGTGTCACACCAACAAATCACATGCAGGCCAGGTAGAGACCACTATAACACACAAGTTAGATAAAACAACTAAAAAGGAAATTCATTTGTTTTAAAGAAAAATATGCCCCTCTTTGGTTCTTGCCATGGTGGGGGTATCTAAGTCTGACTGCAGAGCAGGAAACCACAACCGTGGGCCTAACAGTAGCAGAATGTGAGAGGGAAAAAACACTGGTGGTAAGTTTAGAGCCTGGCTCCGCCCTCCTGTTCTCAGATTTAACTGAGCTTCACGAAGTGAATGGGTCTGGTTAAACCAGGCTAGTTCAGAAGTGAATGGGTCTGGTTATACCAGACTAGTGAGTTTATGCTGTTTTCATACAAAAAGCAATTAAAATAATAATAATAATAATAATAATACATTTTTAAAAAGCAAAGGGCATTAGGTCTCTAAATGTTGTGAAAATGGTTGTAATCAAAGCTTCCTTTACACTTTTCATAAAGAGGCAAAACATTGCCCTCCACGTGTCATAACATAGTATTGAATAGTACTGAAGTTATATGTATATGTTATATGTATATGTATATGTTATAAATATAAATATCATCATAGATTTATGATGGAAGAAAACCTGTCACTGAAGTGTCTGAAAGAAATGTATACCTGCATGTAAATAACAATGTTGGCTTCAATAGCCTTCTGTTTTAATTACATCAGAAGTACAGCCCAAATGAAACTAGTGTTGTCAAGGAATATTACTAAGCAAATCATCAATACGGTTCATTCCATCCGTATTAAACTGCTTAAATTCATTATTCACTTTGTGACTCTGCAGTAGCCTACAGCATGGT
This sequence comes from Percopsis transmontana, assembly GCA_025447815.1. Lineage (NCBI taxonomy): Eukaryota > Metazoa > Chordata > Actinopteri > Percopsiformes > Percopsidae > Percopsis > Percopsis transmontana. The sequence continues at coordinate 37,756 of JAOEHI010051909.1, read as the reverse complement.
ACAAACCGCAAAAGTCAGATTTTACCTAACAGTTTCACACAGTTTGAAAATATGCTGGATGACAGAAGAACAATGTCTTGGTGTCTGATTGTTCAGTTTCATTACTAGGCCTATATCAGCAATAATGGAAATGAATATGTTTTGTAAAATTAACAAATCTTTAGTTTGGTTGTTGGGCCATCTGCTGGGCATTTGTGTCATTACTAGTTTTTAAAGGAATAAAGTAGTGTCGGGAAGTCTAATTGATTTTGTTGATTCATTAATTTTGAGTCAGTACCTCTGGATGTATCAAACTTTTACGGGTTTCGAGTTTTTTGTCTTTCAAGCTGTCTGAACCCGTAACTTCCGGTTCCTGCTACAAGGAGTATAATCTTGAGCATTCAGTAGCAGGATGAGACATGTCTGGTGTTCAGAAGGACGGTTTAAAATGAAAGTAGTTCACAATTAATATCTGTTTAGAACTAGTGATACAAAGCTTATTTGCTTTCATCGACCAGCTATGCGAATATCGCTTCAGGAGCTACACAAGTTTTTCTCACATTACAACAAATTTGAAAGCTGTCAGTCGCGTTAAGGAGTGGGAAGAAGAAAACAGTGCGTACTAATGCAAACTCGGTACCAATCTAAATTGATTTGTTCAAAATGTGGTTGCTATACAACTACAGGAACATCGAAACAACAACAACCAACTCAGGGTCACCAACGACCTTTTGATGGGCACTGTGGGGTTGCGTGGATCAGCTCTGTAATGGTTTCATTCCTACCTCTCAGGAAGATCAGAGTATGTGGCTGTGGCTCGGCCCAAGTCCCAAACCCAATCCGTGACCTGCGGTGTCCCACAAGGATCTGTTCTTGGACACATTTTGTTCATCCTGTACATCCTACCCCTCGGGCGTGTCATCAGTCGGCATGGGATTTCGTTCCATTGTTATGCTGATGACAACCAATTGTACTGATGAAACCCTTTCGCTGCTCAAAATCCCATCAGCACCTGTATTGAGGAGATAAGGGCATTGAGGTAGAATTTTCTCCAGCTAAACAGCAGCAAAACCGAGGCTCTCCTGGTTGGCAACCCCCACTAAGTCCTGCGCCCATCTATCAACCTCACAATTGCTGGGCAGAATGTCCCCTTTCATAACACAGTCTGCAACCTTGGTGTAAAGTTTGATTCCTCCCTGTCCTTCGATAACCACATTAAACATTTGTGCAAAACTTCTTTCTTCCATCACAAGAACATTGCAAAACTCTGTCTCACTCCTGACCCAGAGAAACATCCATGCATTTGTCTCCTCGAGACTGGACTACTGCATTGCACTCTTCATTGGGATCCCTAGTAGGAGTTTACAAAACCTTCAGTACATTCAGAACTGTGCCGCTAGGATCTGGTTGTGTGTACGCAAACATTAACACATCACGCTAAACCTGTCATTTCTGTGTTGGCTCTGGTTTACTACAGGATTGAGCTCAAAGTCCTCCTGCTCACTTTTAAATGTCTCCATGGCAGTGCTCCACCATACCTAAAGGAGCTGCTCTAACCTCACACTTCAGCACGTCACCTCAGGTCAACTAACGGTGACCTCCTCCAAGTAGGCTCCACTCCATGGGGAATTGGGCTTTTAGCTCAGTTGCCCCTCACCTCTGGAACCTGCTTCACGCTCATCTAAAGACACATTAGACCACGGGCTCTTTTAGGTTTGGAATAAAAACATTTTTAGGAACGCCTTTTCATGATTTAATCTTTTAATTATTTATAAACTATTAATTAACTAAATTTTAACTTTTTTTATTTCCGAAGCAGTTTGAGATTGTTTAAATGAAAAGTGCATTATAAATTAAATGTATTATTATTATTATTGTTATTGTTAGTATTAAAATAATTGTGGTTGTGTAGGTGTGGTATAGGTGTAGCTCTGTCTGTGTGTGGGAGGGAATGTTTGGAGGTGTGGTTCACAGGACTTGGGGATTGGGAACAAGTGTGGGCAATTGATTATAGTGGTGGGGATTTCGAATATTTTTACTGACTCAGATATTTTAATCTTGGTCAGTAACTAATCTTTTTTCGAGTCATATCGTTAATTCCATTCATTTGAGTGCGGTGCTGTAGCCTTCTTGTGTGCGATGTAAACACGGCTACGTGTCAGCCTATACAACTGTCAAGTGACAAATGAGCAAAAGACACAAACCCGAAGAACCATAGGTATGAGTCGTGAACTAATCATTTCTGTTTCCTGTGCTTATCGTACAGCCCTGTGGCTGAGCCTATACAGCTGTCAAGTGACAAATGAACCAAAGACACAAAGGCGAAGACCCATAGTTATGAGTCGTGAACTAATCATTTCTGTTTCCTGTACTGACTGAGCCTATGCAGCTGCCATGTGACGAGTGAACGTAAGCGTCCAAGACCATTGCATGTGTGAAAATGAACGAATCACTCACTGAGACAACTCATTACTCCGGGTAATATAAAAGATTAGTTAAAAAAAAAGATTTTGGTATCGGAAGCGTCCTGGTTTCCATTTGTATTCAGTTTGTAGTCTGAGTAGTATTGACCAAAAACGTTTGAGCGGGCTTTGGTTACATGCAGGTTAACAGTCAGTGTGGAGAGCAAGAGGCGAAACACATTGGCCGAAATGTAATCTCGGAAAAAAATCTGCTGGGCAAAAAATCCCCTATTGTCTGACCTCATTGAATGGAGCGCACTCTGCTTCAGCTTGAAGTCTGCCCAGTGTGCAGTGTGCAACGGACTTTAGTTTGTCATCTTAGAACCTGTCACAGCTTGATTGACATCTACCTGTAAGCTGTCGAAATACCTCAAAAGTTGTGTCAAATATCTTGTAATATTTATGCTTGACATGTTATTTTCAGTACATATTTATAATTTATTTTACCTTGTGTTATGTCTATATAATTATAAATAATGAATTATCTCACAAGGTAATAATTCCAAAGTTTTTGTTTTATTGTTACAGACAGTTATATGATGTGAGCCTATAGAGCTCGATAGGGGAAAGAGTAGTGAGGAGTGCGGCATACGCAGGTGTGGGAGGGACATGCACACTGAATTTTAAACCAAAGCAACAGTGACACACTGGCTTAAAATCACAAGAGCAATTCCAGACACAAACTGAGGAATGTACCAAGATATATGGTGGAAAGATAGATTAAGGAGAAATTAACTGACTAATAAAAGTATATTTTGTATGTCAGTTTTGTATCCATGCGAGTTGTATATACAGCATGTGAAGTTTACTTGTGTTTGTTCCCATGATGCCTTTTCCTTTTACTACATTGTTGTGCTCCACCAAAGTTGTATTGCTGCCATGTTGTGCTGATACCATATGTGTAGTCCTGAAAGCACATTGCAACATCCCAGCCTACACACGTTCAGGTGGTGCAGCTGCACTGTTGTCTCGCAGCAAGATGGCCCTGGGTTCAAACCTGATTGGGTGCAATAGATGCCTTGTCATTGAGTTCTTGACTGAAATATGTTTTTAGCCCAAATCTGTGTTATGACCTAAGCAAAGCGCTGTATTGTCTTTTTTTAACATCTTATGCAGTCTAAAAGACTCAAAGTGCAACTCTGTTGATGACTTAATAAATTAAAATGTCACTATATTTTTGTACTTGGATAATAAAGATACTAAACATGTCCTGTAATTTTTCTGAATATTGTTCCATTTATACATGTTCTTTCACTTTTTCAAAACACTTTCAAAAATTAGCTTAGTCCAAATAGGGTGGTTTCCAGGGTTTCCAGGGTGCAATAACCAGGTACTAGAAGGGGACAAGTTCTGGTCAAGTTCAAAGCCTAACCCTATGCTGAACCAGAATTGCTGAGTCAGCTCAAGTGAAACCCCCTACCTGCCCCATATAATCAAGACAAATGGAGACAGCGTCTGCTAAATGCTGTAAATGTAAAATGTGAATGTAAATAGTGGTGAAAATTTAAGCATGCTCAAATTATATATTGCCATTCAACTATATATACACATTGTATATAGACATTGTCGGATTTTTGCAGGCTTGCCTGAATTTTAACTCTTGCCATCCTCTAGACCTGTATGGCTATAGTGTTGTTTATTCCATCCTATTAATCTGGACACTTTAGGTGACAGGCTTTTCTGTTTAGTTACTTTTAAAGGATAATTCTGTCCATTTCAGATATATTTTTTGCCCCAATCACTGTGATTGGATTTGAAATCCAATCAAATGCTTCAGTCAGTTCAAACTATTGGCATAAGACTAAGACTCGGCGGGCTATAACTTGATGGGGCAGGCACAGAACAAATCTGTATATCACCTAAAACACACTTTCACAAATTTCATGCTCATTCTGCAAGGCTACATATCATATTTTTATTTATTTTCTGCATCATAAAAAGTAGTAAGTGTACAGAATAGTGTTACAGTTTATTACGGGGCAGGATAGTCTAGTGGTCTGGGTGTGAGAAAGATGCATAACCCCTATCTGCTCCATGTAATAGAACAATGTAATTGTAAATCGCTTTGGATAAAATGCATTGTATGCATTATAGTACAGTGGTACTTACTGCATTAAATTGTATTATTGTATTGTGTTGTTACTGTACCTGTCACCTTAATTTCCCAAAAATGTTGGTCATTTATTAAATTAATTTATCCAAAGTGACTTACAGTAAGTACAATTATTAGTTTTACAATTATAAGTATTTAGGAGCAGGTAAGGGTTAGGCATCTTGCTCAACAATGCTAGTGGTAGACCCATGTAGGGGATTCATGCTCATCACTTAAGAAACAAGGTAATCAAACACAAATGCCATATTTGGTACAATTCAAGTATTCAAGAGCAGGTAGAGGTTAGGCAACTTTCTATCTGGACTATCCAGTTGCAATATGCATGTATTTCATAAAAATCACCCAATGTAATTCCACTTGCCACACAGGTCAAGAAAGGAAGCTGGATCAGGCAGTATACTGTGGTTGGAACCAGGAAAATCCCAAAGAAAGTACCAGTGCCCGACTGCACTCTGCATGAGGAAACACCCCAGAAGGCCGTCCAGGAGCCATGTGTATTTGATGTCCTACACCATGACTAACTATGGAGAAGGTAAATAATATCCTTTAACAGAACAGAGCAAATACTGTATTCATTTAAAACAGTTAATGCTTTTTGTACACAGATTCTGGAAAAAAAGTGATCAACAGGCCACAATGCCTTTCTGAAATTCTTCTGTGGTTTGTGACCCCAACCAACCAGATGACTCCAGTAATCAAGAGATGAAGGTGCGATGGAGATAAGGACGATTGACTTTGACCGACCAAGCCAAATCTTCCAATCTACTGTTGTTAAAACCAGGAAAGTCTTAAAGAAAACCTGGGTGCCCGACTCCATTCTTAGTGAGGAAACACCCAAGAAAGGCAAGACTTCATGAGTTTATATTGGTCAGACTGACAAAGACTTAAACCAGACAAAGAAACCCACTGCTGCCTTTACCAATAAGACTCCTGTTAAAAGATCTGCTAGAGGGGTGGCCTGCCCCTAGCTAAATGCTCTTGCCCTGCACCACTGTCTTGTTGAGGCACTTGTATGTATTCACACTTTATGTGCTTAAATACAATTGTGCAGTCATTGCTTTTCTGCACTCTTTAAGACATCCATACACAGAGATTTAAAAAACAATTGTCAACATTATGTTTTATTTTAATCAAAATGTTTGGAGGAGGAAATTGAGTCTGCAGACGCCTGGTTAATCTCAAAGATGCCTGCTTGATTCGAAAATACTGACTCTTTATATGACTACAATGTTGGCTGAGCAGTCCAGGCAAAGAGATATAAGCAAGTTTCTCAAGTAAGAAATGAGCTCCAAAAAGAAGCCTGAATTCTCACATTTCTGGCAGCCTTTTTTCAATCCTTTATGGGAATAATTCATCAGGCCCTCCATGGCTGATCCAGGATCAGTTAACAACATTGGAATGCAATGGGGCTGCAGGCATGATGGTTACATAACAACATGAACACGGGTTGACTGTTGGAATAAAGGCTCATCCACATCCATGATTGGGGACTGCCTAGTCCAGGCACACAACCTGTTAAGGCTTGAATTCCACATGGCATATTAAGCAGACATAAGATGACTCCGACTGGACAGAGGGAAACTCACCCTGTGGGTGATACTGGTCAAAACTGCACTATTTAACTAAAATATTTAACATGTAAAGAAATGTGTGAATTAATGTCTCAGATTCAACATGTTGAATTAGTGTTAACCCCCAAAAAATGGCCGCCGATCCACCTCTGATTTGTTGGCAGACGTCTTCTGGGATTCCAGGCTTCAGCTCTGGCGAGCTACTAGCTCATATTGTCCCAGCTAATACTGTGGCTTCAGTAACTTGATGGTCGCTAGAACAAGTCACATCCACCGCAGATCAAGCCAACTCCAAAGTCTACAGTATAATTGTGGTGAGCTCTGGGTTTAGGTGAGTTTCAGTGACGTTAGGATGTCTGTGATTGGCCAGGCTTTGTGAATTTGCTCTGCAGAAACACCCTGGACACACATAGCCCCTCCTTCTTGTTTACCGTCTCTCTGAGGACGTAGTCACTGGCTACAGAGTGAAAGCCCGCCCCCTCAAACAGCTCTGCCAGGACCTCTGTAGGAAGGAAAGACTGAATTGTGGTTGAGACATACTAGACAGGGTAAAAGACTGACCAAAATAATGTCACATGCATTCATTCACTCAACAAGTATTACGACAGCGACATAGTAAAGCTATGTAACCACCTATCCATCCACTTTTGTCATATCTCTAGTTAGTTATTCATTCACATGTAAACTTTCTTACTGGCTTGATACAAATATCTAAACCACAAAACCCTGACCTTTAGAGAAGAAGTAGGACCTAGTTCCATCTTGTCGAACATAGAGGTTCTCTGCCAGCTTGTTGCTCTCCTTAAATCGGAGCATTGCGTGGTCGTACAGGCCATAGTCTCTGAACAGCACCACACCGCCTGGCTTCAAAACCTTCACACAGCAGGAAATGTAATGGAGTTGTTATAAGAAAAAAATAACATTTTGGTTAAAAGCCATACGGTGCCATCTTTTTCATTAAAAGACAGCATACATATTCTAATATTAACAGGTCAGTGTTTAAACAAAAAAGCCCATTAATGCACAACTCAGTAGACTCCGGCGTTTGGTATGACCAGTGGCAGGAAATCACAGGAAGTGATGTTCAAATACTGCACATCAGAAAATTAAAACGTCTTCCTCGCCATAACACACAGAAGTGGAATGTAGTTCTCAGCCACTGCCGTTATAAAAAGTTATGCCACTTATATTTTTGACTACTAATGTTTCAAAAACTGTCTTCATATTCCAGACATGCATAGGATCCATAAGTCACTTTGGATAAAAGTGGCTGGTAAATGACTATACATAGGGAGACTTAAATGGGCGTCTGTGTTCTCACCCTGCAGATGTTCTCCAGTGCTTGTCTCATCTTGTCAGGGTGGATAGCTGAGAGTACGAAGATGAGGGTGACGACGTCTACATTATCCTCTGGCACATTGTCCCTGAGGTCGTCTTTAGTCAGGTCACATTGGAAGACACGGCAGCGCTCTGGACAGTATAGAGGGTTTTGCTAAAAGAGACAGGATCAATTTAAAATTAGGGAGTATTTATCAAATACTCACTGACACAACATAGTGTAGCAGCCGTTTCTGGTAATGAGCATTTCAATCTTAACTTAAGCTTGAATTAAATGCGCCTCAAAAGCGTTAAAACTGGGTTTGAGATTTTTGCAAGGGCAATATTGACAGTTTTATAATGGGTGAGCCCTTACCTTGACAAAGTCCACAGCTCGTGGAGAGAAGTCACATGCGTACACAAAGATGCTGAAGTCTTCTTCCAACAGAGGAAAGATACAGTTTCCTACCCCGCAACCTGCCTCCAACAATACTATCCTCTGAGACTCAAACTGCAAATACAGCAAACGAAGAATAAAGGTTATTTACACAGTAAAGTAAGCCTAAAATACAGCTTGTATACAGCTAAATATGGACCTTTAGAAAAAGGTCTTTGCTAAAAATAAAATCACATATCCAAATTAGTCAAATATACAGTTTATTTTAATGTTCATGCCTGCATTGCTTTAAATGTGTGGCTATCTGGATCAGGAAAACTTGACAACTAAATGTGAGCTAAAATTGTTTTAGGCCGTTTGAATCCACGAGTCAACTTTAAAAGACAATATATTTCGTTATCCCTCTCACCTCACGACAAGCCTTGAGCTCTTCAAACTCTCGAGTGGTCCAATGTCTGTCCTTGAAGAAATTGGTCGAGTTTCTTTTGTAGAATAAGTCCCAGTTTTTCTGTGCGTCTTTCTCCAACTTAATTTGCTTGAAGTTGGACACCAGTACCGGTATCCGTTCACTGGAGAGTTTGTCCCACTCTTCCTTGGTCAGAGCTCTCGCAGTGCTGTTTGTGGTTTGTCCAGTGACACACGGAGCCTGCTCGACTTCCAGCTCCTCTGCCAGAGATTCGCTAACAGTCTTGATAAAATTCCCATTTGTTAGCAATGCCATGTTAAAACTTGTTTTTCGTTTATGTGTTAATACACGTGGCTTAATACACCATATTGTATCCAATCTTTGTATTTTGTTAGTAGTTGAAGCAACGTTCTAACTAGACACTATTATTATATCCACAACTCTCAATGAACTGAGGAAGTGTACGTCGTAAAATATCTTCCGTGCAAGAACCTGGAAGATCCGTCTATCTATTTGGTCAATTTTCTGGTGAATCTTTTATTAGGAGGCATTATTAATGTTTTGTTTAACATTTATTTTAGTTCTAAGTATATTTTATTAGAAGTATATTTTATTATTACTGACACCAGCTTCTTGGTAGTCGGTGATATTTCACAGCTGAAACGCAAGAGTAAATGGGGTGGCCACGTGACCCGTGTTTTGCTCAATGTTAGCCGGTAGGCTAACTATGTTTCCGTGTTGATTTCTTGTATTCTTCAGCGTTGTTCTATGTGTGAATTAGCTTCCTCGGGATATTATAGACATATGTAAATTATCAACATTTGAAAGGAGTCATGAATGGAAGTACAAACCCTCTGCTGGACAAAGAAGAGCATGTTTTGAAACTCGGAGAGAGCTTTGAGAAGAGGCCCAAATCTTCCTTTCATACAATCAGATGTGAGTGTCAAAGTACAGTTAACTACAGGATAGGTTAAGTTACCGTTACTTGACAGTACGCCACCCACAGACAGTGGAGATGTTAGATAGTCACGTTTATTTGCTAGCACAATGTCTTGCTTTATGAGAACCAATCCTGTTGGCACCGATATTTACCGATATATTGTGCCAATGTTGCCTTAAATCTATGGGAATTGTATGACATTGACGGTGCTGCCTACATAAGCTTCGATGTTTACATACACATTCATTTTTCCCTAATGTCACTTTGCAGACGACTTCAAACCAGCGTCTATTGACACAAGCTGCGAGGGGGAGTTGCAGGTTGGAAAAGGGGATGAAGTTACCATCACATTACCCCACATTCCAGTAAGATAACTAGTCAACAAAGAATTTAAACCCTAAATCAAGTCTCTCCTATAATGTCAGTAGGGCTGGAAAGAAAATGTTCCCGTTGACACATTTACTAGTAGATTTATGAGTTACTATATTTTTAATATACTATAAAACATTGCATTCTCCAAGTAACTGAGATGACGAATGAAGTCACAGTCAAATCCTGTTTATTGTCTAAACTGGTTGTAATTTGAGAAAAAAAGTTGTTAAATTGTATCCTAGATGTTTTGAAATAATAATAATAAACGTTTTTTTGGCAAAATTGTCAAATTTAGAGTCTGTCTCTACTGTCATCTCAGGGCTCCACGCCTCCCATGACAGTATTTAAAGGAAACAAGCGACCTTACCAGAAGGACTGTGTTCTCATCATTAACCATGACACCGGCGAGTTTGTACTGGAGAAGCTGAGCAGTAGCATTCAGGTCAAGAAAACCAGGTAAGGGTCACTGGAAAGTGAGGGTAATTCATTTAACCGAGTCAGAACTATTTGGAACATTATGGAAGTCAGTGCATTTATTGCTTGGTGCCCATTTAGAATGCAACCTTAAACTTTCAGGCATAGGCCTACAACTGATCCAATTTAGCCCCAGTAATGATACCAGTTCTGTGTGTCTGGTTGTTTCAGGGCAGAGGGCAGCAGTAAGATCCAGGCCCGGATTGAGCAGCAGTCGGTAAGGTCTAACCAGCCAGGCTCCCAGTTCCGGGCCCCCACCAAGCCAGGGGCCGGGGTAAAGACCTCCCCCTCCCCGTCTAAAGATAATCCATCCCCGGAACCACAGCTTGACGACATCAAACGAGGTGAGGAGTCCCAAACTCAGATTGGTGTTTTGTTTGTTTCCTCTTAAGCCCTTAGTGTATATATATAGTACGAATACACAAGAGAGCATTGTGACACTGGGATGGAACATGTGGTTCCAGCTCTTTTGTAGGCATTTGTTACAAAATATAAACTGAGGCTTAGGTAGAAATCTGTGGTTCTAATGCAATCTGGGAGTGTACGTTTGATAAAGAAATAAGGAAATTATATAATAGTACAACAAAGTATTAAGGTTAAGCTTGAGAATGTCTTCAGTACAATTCACATGGTAAAATAATATTGGAGGAAAAATTTATGTTCCATTAATCCTTTTCACAGAAGGTATCATGGTACGGAGAACAGGTAGCTCATACTAATAATGTATAGGTCTTTCTCATTTAGGTATGCAAGTGCACCAGCATTGGCAATGTATTGCTTGCTTCAGTAGTTTTGTCTATACACTGGCAGAACAGGAACAGACCTATAATTAATGAGCTACACCTGTGTTTAACCTACGATGACACCTACCTGTGTACCTGTTATTGTTGTTGTCTCTGCGCCACTGCTGCTGCTGGGGACAGAGCTGCGTGCCGAGGTGGAGGTCATAGAGCAGATGAGCAGCAGCGGGAGCAGCAGCTCCTCAGACTCGGCCAGCGGGTCGGGCAGCGGTGACGACAGCTCCAGCAGCGACGGGGAGCACGATGCCCCCCCGCCCCACAGCCACCCGTCCCCAACCCGTCACCCCATGGCCAACGGAGGAGCCGACCGGCAGCAGGGCACCAACCAGCTCATGAACACCCTCCGTGAGTCCCCAAGTGTGATAGCAAGAGAATCTAATCTAACTGTACTATTTTTATGTACCTGTTTTTTTTTTTTCCTCCTTTTCTTCCAATTTCAGTTTGAGGGTGTGTCATCAAGTGCCTGTGTTGAATGTGTCCTTGTGAAGTCTTTCAGACTGGAAATGGGATTAAAGTCGGTACAGATAAACTTGATTAGGGAGCCATGACACTGCAACTGCTCCATTTGCCCATGCTTAAATGCCTTTGAAGTACACAACTCAAAACACAGGTGTTGAGTTAATGTCCCTGATTGGACACAGGACTATGTGGGTGTTTCCAGACCTCTCATTATAGATGACAGATGTAATATAAAGCAACCGTCATTTTAATTGAAGTGTTAAAGGACAACATCAACTGGCCTAACTAACCTAAAAGACACTGTTTAAAGTGTTTTCAAATATTAATGAGTGCTGCTTTAAGCAATTGACTTGTGTGTTTTCTGCCTTTTACAGGAAATGATCTGCAGCTCAGCGAGTCAGGCAGTGACAGCGATGATGAATGAACTTCCTGACAGTTGGTCGTTTGGTCGTCTTCTCCATTCCCATCATCCCTAGCTAAGCTCTTCCATCTGGTAACGCCTCTCATCACTGCGGTAGCTTGCCCTAGCGGTATATTTTGGTTTGACTAAGTGCAGTATTTCCTCAAAGCTGGCCTGCCTGGAGATTTTAAGAGTGTATTTTTATTAGATGTATATTTTGTTGTGTATATCAAAGCTTAAATGAATACCTTTTTACATTTGAGAAGTTTGGAAGATTATATATTAGTGCAAACATATTTTCTGTACTTAGAGCTGCTACTTGTGTTAACTTTCATTAAGTAGATTTAAATTATCAGCCCTCATCTCCTCTCCTGTTTTCATATCAGAAGATTGATGGATGCATCCCATGCCTTGATATTAAGCCACCTCATAATATTGAGTTTGGCTCTGTTTGCTCCAGCATGAGATCGCTCTGCAGCTCTAAACATTGACCAATATATATATTCAATGGAATTCTATAGCTACTAATCCCAGCAGTATCTCTATTTGGTGTTTTACTCCCTATGCCTTTTAAATACATCTTGGAGACGAGTACAGAAAGAGAGCTTATGTGACTTTAAGTTTCCCGAAGTGGTTGTCCGATCGTCTAACTGTATAGTTATTTTTTATGAATTTAGGCATCTTGAATTGTCAAAATTGTTACAGCACATCAAATACCAAGTCCTGGAGTAGTTGAAAAAGCTTTAGCTCTGAGCAATAATATTGAGTAAAAAGGCTGTCTGAGGTGCACTTTTCTAATTTAGACAAATCAGTCACATTTAAACATAAATATTCTGTCAGTATTGAGTCTTTGTTTTCTGGTAATGGGGTCATATAATTGAGCCCTTGATTCCAGAAAATTCCTGAAACAATATAAATTAAAAGGAAACATACAACTAGTATTACCTCTTTCCCAAGCCTAAATTAGATTTTACAAATGGAGATATTTTGCAGTGAAGATGGTTTCTGGATTCCTCACTTGTTAATTCTGTTCAAGCCAACACGTGAAGCAGAGATGTCATCACATTCATCCTCTGCATGTTATTTGTATTGTCCAGCAATAGCTTGATAATACAAATAAGCAATTGCATTGTCAAGCAGTAACTTCACACTATACTGCTTGTTAATGTTGTTGTCTTTCCGCAAATCTATTGGACCACATGAGCTCAGGAGGAAAAGTAACTCATTGATTTCACCTCTTAAAGAATTTCAAACGATGAATGTGGATAATGTAAAAAGGTTTAAATTACTTACTTTTTTATTGCAGTGAATGCCACCATTGAGTCTAATAAGAAATACAATGTTCATCTCCTGTACCAACATAACTGTTTGTGTAATTTTAATTTAATAGCGTTGAGGTGGCTAATGGGTGATGAGTGTTTAAATACATGAAAAGTAGCCACTATGTAGTTTCCTTAAAGGTACCCTCCTCGATTGCCTTTATCCCCAGCTCACTGTTTCTGTTCGAAACACAACTGTGTAGGGGGTTTAAGAGAATTGTTAGCCTAGGTGTTCAGTAAGGGAGGGGTAGAAAGGAGTGCACTCAGGTGCTGGAGGGTTATGCGCTCACCAAATGGATTTCAAAAAGGGGATTTCTGGCATCAGAAATCTAGGAGCATACTTTTTAATCTATAGTATAATCTAATTTACTGTGGAATGTTATTTTAATCATCTACCTTTACTTAGAAAGTAGTGACAGTTGAGAGAATGTAATCATATACATTTTTGATGTAATGATGTAATGTTTACCACTGACCACAAGGTGTTGTTGTCCTCAATCTTTGCAGTGTTTAACACCTCAGTTGTTTTACAGTAGGGGTCTGTCTATACCAGATTGGGTTTGTTGTATAATATTGCTTAACTTAAATATGGCAATTATTTTTAACAGTAGGGATTTAGTATTGCATAATAAAGATGATAATTTAAGTCTTGTGAAAAATTAAAGACACTTGGTGCAGGATGACAACAGTATGAACCAAATCACCAGTGTTGTGTTTATTTATCTGAGCAGCAATCTGGCATGAGTCAGTAAATTAGATTTCTCAGTCAACCTCATTGACAGAACACAAACCCTCAATTAAAATTTTTGTGATGTAGTAATCTCTGGCAAGTAGACAAGTGAATATCCTGTTGAGGCAGTCTCTTTGGGTAACTATTCTGGTATTTGATATTTGTATTTGATACTGGTATCTGGTTCCATTAGTTCTGTTTTCAAAGTGTTTGGTTTTAAAAAAAATGTTGAATTTTGTTCTCTTTTGTATTGTTTGTCTTTAATAGCAACAAAAAATAAAATTAATGTTCCTTCTGTACAGGGCATTCACCCTTTATTCTGTTTCAGTTGCCCATCATCCATGGGCATTCTCTGCAGATTCCTGAGTAGGTTTGTGGAACACACACACACACTTTTAAGATGGAAGACAGTACACAAATTGTAATTTGATAAAAGATTATATTGCTGGTCTTAAATAATTAAAGTCAAGTGAAACATATGCTTGGAGGAACACCTTCAGTCTGCCAATAATTACCTCTACACTGAGCAGAACATAATACAGTACTTATTCCCTGCAATGGTGCAACCAGAGTCACATTTGGGCATTTCTCTTCAAACAGTAACACAAAAGTACACAACAAATACATAAATAGCTTGTTTCCCTTTAAATCATATATAACACAATTATATTTATGATTCTGACTTTTGCTACAACATATTTGATTGATATATAAATTAACAATATAAACAACAAATAATTATAACAATAATACAAAAAGGGTCTGTCTTTGATATAAATCTGGTTAGTTTACAGTATGAAATCACCCAACTTGAGAGAAATGACGGGAGTAGTTTGATTTAGTGCCTCAGGGAACTGGACACTGAACATGCCCATTTTAAATGCATGTTTAGTTAGTTTCTCGTTGTAAGAGATTTGGGGGCCACGTTGGCTCAAACAAAAGTCCACTGGCCCAAGTCTATTCCTGAGGGGCCATAGCAGCGTGCTTCCATGTCTTGGATCAGGGAGATTCAAAATCCTGGCCAAGTCTTCAAACTGGGCTCCTGAGTGTGGATTAAAAAGATCCTGTGAGGGTTTATCCTGTAGCAGGTTGTGGGAGATCTAGCAACCTCTTGTGGTGGTATATAGAATTACGAGAGGCCCCAGTTGCAAATTGAGTGGGGTCAGCGTGGACTTATCAGGACATCTTCCTGAGCTGCCAGTTCACTGTTTCCCTTTAAACTGCCGTGGTAGTGTGTGTTGCTGGGGATGAATCCCCATTGCACAGCCTAAGGGCGCTGAGAACCTCGTCTATCGGACCTGTCACCTTCTGACCGCTGCTCTTGGCCCCACTCAACACCTTTTCCTTTTCTCGGCTTCGTTGGCCCTGGTTATTGTCTTTTTTTTTTGCTGACCCACCCCCGCTCCCCTTCCCCCGGGGGTCACAGGGGTCACCGTCCGGGGCAGGCAGTGGGTTTGATGCAGCGGCCTTGGAAAAGCACCAGGTTGGCGGGGCAGTGGCAGCCGGCTACGCAGGGCTTGTGGCACGGGCCGATCTCGTTCCAGTTGTCGCAGGTCTTAGTGCAGCCCGGCCCGCAGGTGTCATACACCGCACCGTGTTTACACTGGGTGGCTAATAGGAGGAGAATAAGACATTCATTTGTACGGTACATTTGCTCTTAACATTTGCAGAATATGACTCAATGGAGAGGTAGGCAAAAGTCTTAAATGATTAAAACATTTTGAATTATGTTTAATTGTAATTATGCATTTAATTGACTGGCAAGTTTGGTGTAGGGGTTCTTTACATAAAAGTTTGAAAAAGTTGAGCATACGGTTTCTCTCTACAGAGTATAACATGCGGAAATGGAAGTACATATACAAAACAATAAATGCACTACTGGAACTGAATAATGTGTGAGTGAAGATGAGTTTTAAAGGAATAGTTTGGTAATACTGCTACAAAATGACACAACATTATGGGGAAGAAAAAAAACTTCCTTCAACGTATTTGAGTTACATTCATTTTTTGTATTTGTCTATCCACAATGTTTGACATCAACAATACATCTGGCCAGGTCACAAGCAACGGGCTCAACTAATGATTCGAAAACCCTAGTGCTGCGATTGACTGGGCCATGCTCACTGGCTCGTACGGCTGTCACTTACCCATACAAGCGGCTTCAGGCCTCCAGAGGACGGGGACTCCCTCCCTCTCGCAGGCCCGGCTGTAGGCTATGAAGGACTCACAGTAGCAGTTCTTATGGACCGGACACTCGCACATGTCTGTCACACACGACCTGCAGAGAGCAGGACGGCAAACACAAATGTAGATACGCAGCGTAATCCTAACAAAGGCTAGCACCTTAAATGTAATGAAAGAGGGAGAAATGGGCGAGTGTGGTTGAAATGTATTCTTCAAAGTGAGTCTTCCTAAGTGGTTGGGAGAGTGGGGAAAAGAGGTAAATGTATACTGTATATTTGTGAGTTTTGGGCGGGGTCTGTCTGCTGACCTGTAGAACGACGAGAAGTCCACCACTCTGCGACACTGCTGGAATTCCCACAACTTGATCTTCTGACACTCGCGGTGAGCGCGGAACTTCGCCTTGACGGTGCCGGCACACAGGAAGGAGGCGGGCCGGCGCGCGGGCGGCTGCTGGGCGCACACCTCGTTGCTCTCGACGCGCCACGACTCGGCGAAGTCGTCCACGTCGAACTTGAGCTGGCCGTCGCTGCCCGTGGCGTCGTCACGCTTCTGCCCGTTGTAGTTGCCGCACAGGCCGCACAGGCGATCCCGCAGGTGGGGGGCCGCGACAACCTCCACAAAGCTGTCGCCGTCCCACGTGATCTCCAGACCTGGGGGGTTATTATTAGATTTATGATGTTTTTATGAAGTTATACAGCTAAAATGACAAAAATGTTATTGATATAAATAAAGGTTCATCTTAATCCCACATGTGTAACAACAGCACTTGCAACTAACACAACAAAATAAGTATATGACTTATGTCACAGAAATAATGGTGTCTTGTAATAGTATATATTGCCAAAGGAGGGTGCCAAATTTGACACAACCAGGTAGCTAGCGGACCTGCAATGGTGGTGAGTTTGAGCAGGTATCCGTCCAGATCAATGTGGACCCCGGGGCCGTGGTACGGCAGGGCGATGCGGCTCCCGTTTCTCCGTACGGTCAGGTGCTGGTGGAGGCTGAGGCTCAGGCCGGGCAGCTTCAGCTCCACCGACTGGGTCCAGGAGAAGGAGCGTGTCCGCCGGGCATCGTTTTTCACCAGCACCTGAGAGGGGTTAAAATAATATGAATTCTCTAATATATAAGATTCTCCTTTTAAAAATAATAATAATAATAATTCTACAAAGATACCACCTATTTGTCCTTGTTAAGTGAGGGAGTTAGCATTCAAGTGCCCTAAAAGTCCTAAATATAAGCCCCTATTGTACCGTGAAGCTGGAATCCGGGTCGTTGATGTTGATGATATTCCCTGGCCCGCCAGAGAGGGCGCCACCACAGTCTTGGGTTAAAACATACTGGCAGGTGCCCTGGAAGTTGAAAGTGCGCCCGTCGAAAGTGTTGTAGTGGGGGTCACCGAAAACCGTACACACGCCTGGCTCTGGAGTGTGGAGGATATCAAAAAAGATACAAAGAGAAAAAATTAGAGAAGGATAGAGTATGAAATAGGGGTGAATCATATATGGTTAATTAAAGTAAAACAGTTGGAGGAGAAATTAAGGAAGCAATTTAGTTTTCAATGAGAGCTTTCCTTCATCTAATACATCAGCCCGCAACAATGACTATTACTTTACTATTACTTTATGGCATGTTAATGCATGTCTATGAACTGTTTTGTTAAGGATGCAAGTTGAAATCCGATGATTGATTGATTCTAAGATTTATACATCAATCAGCTATGAAATAACAGAGGGGACAAGCTTGAATCTGACATGCATAATTCACTTGCTTGGACAGAGACAGATTGAAGAGAGGAATAGGAGGGCAGTGAACAGTTTACTTACTTTCAGTGCAAACCGGACAGCAGCCTGTTCTGTTGAGAATCTTATTCTGGAAATGATGAACAAGAACAAGCTGTTATCTTACAGAAAGAGAGAGACCACGTGAGGACCACGGAGAGGGAGACAGATACTGTTATCTGCTCAGAGAGAAAAATACGTCAAAAAGGGAAAGAATATTTAAATATATCTGCATGGTTGTATTTATGTACAGTATTGTATATTTGGAATGAGTGACATACTGTATGTTTTTCTTGAGTGAAAGAGCTCAGCGCTAATGAAATAAGTGTTTTATCACATCAACATTAAAAGACAAAATATGAGCATTGTGTCTCTCCCGTCTCTAGTACCAGGGTGGACAAAGACACAAGACAACCGATTAAAGGCACGTTCCAACATGCAGAGACATAAATACTGATACATTCAGATGCTGTCATAAACGCAGACAGGACGGTAACCAAATGAAAGTCAGAGACAGACAGAGGGTCTGAGAACAGTCAAACGAGGACACACATCATTTGTCTTATGAAGATGAGTGGTACACTCAGTAACGTAACAGGAGACTGTGTGTGTACGAATATAAGGTTGGGGAGGGGGTGGCAAATGTTTCAACCATCTGAGGTATACATCAGAGAACCCGTTCACACACCCTCCATTTGCCTCAGGGTAGCCCATCACACACACACTCATCTATCAACGTACCCAGACACTCCACACACACATTCACAAGTCTCTCGACCTCTACACAAAGGGTGCCCTCTCTTTGAAGAGACTCTCATAGGGAGAGGGAGAGAGAGAGAGAGGGAGAGGGAGAGAGAGAGAGAGAGAGACTTTTAGGGGCCTAAATATAGGGCACCTCTTCTTTGCTGTCATTCAAACGTCATCCAGACAAAGAGCTATGAGGAGTATTGGTGTCTCTGGGGACACACACACACACACACATACACACACACACACACACTGGTGAACAGCTACTGACAGAGGCAGAGGCATCGACACATGGGAGACGGTGTGTGTGTGTGTGTTTGACCTCTGAATGGGAAAGTTGAATCCCACTGATGTTAGATTGTCATGATAGGACAGGTATGTGTGTGTTTGTCTGTGTGTGTGTCATTCATGGCCACTTGATAAATGACGCTAGTGTACACACTTGTGTGGGAAAGGCCTGGTCTTGGCCCCTTCATAGCGCTTATAATATTATAACACAACTGTATGAATGTGTACATTTGCATGTGCATGTAATTATTATATCTATGTACAGGTATAAACTATTTAAAGATGCAGAAAATGCTGCTGACAAGTTTTTGTTTAGATCCATTTCCCTTATAATGAATATTACAACAGGTTACAACCTGTGCACAGCTTCCTAACCTGTTCAAAGGTAAAAGTGTGTGTGTGCATGTTTACTGACCCTGCAAAGGCTCTACATGCCTCTTTCACGTCAAAAGTAAGCAGAGACAGACTCTGCTTCTGAACTAAAATGTAGTAAATGCTAGGTAGGTATTAAGTATTGAAAAGAATAAATTATTTGTATCCAAGATTTCCACCCTATGTTCAGTGCAGTGGCAGTTGGCTGGCAAAGTACACCAGCGGCAAGACATTATAATAGGCCGTCTGGAACTCACACAACAGGTGGGTGCCTGGTGCGACGGCTGTGAGCGGCGTGTGAACGCGGACACCAGTTTTGACAAAGTGGCCGCACAGCGACAGGCTGAATGCCAGGAATCCACTCCATCACTGGTCCTTCAGACGACCTTCACTTGACCTCTGTGACAGGTGAGCGCAGCGCGAACCCTTTTCACTGGAAAGGCCTGACAGCTAATGCCACGCTTCACACGTGTGGAACATGATTTATGAAAAGGTCAACTTCTCCTATAAACTTCACTTTCTCTCTTAAACACGTGAAAGAGAAGTTTTAAAAAGTCATGTGGGCAGTTTTCATTTATTTCTGTATTTATGTTTATGATTTCCAAATGGGTTTGGGTGGGTCATGAGATTCTTTTGGGAGGGGGGGGGCGCAAAATAATTCAATATTTGAAAATATTAGTTTTTACTATAATTTTATGTATTTATATATTATTATATGAAGTATTATCTTATAAATTGTGAATCAGTTATATCGCTTATATTCGTTATGATAGTATTATTTTGGTCAGTGCTGTGTGACAACATTCGTTCATGGGTCATGTTTTAATCAATAGGAAAGTAGACTAGTTTAAGAAAGGGAAGATATATATATATATATATATACACATACACACACATACATACATACACACATATGTACACACTCACACTATATATGTATATTGGCCTGTCACTCACCGAGGGGCAGCTGGTGATTGGTACACAGTGTTTGGGCTGGCACTCGATGTTGCCTTTAACACAGGCGCACAGCGTGCAGTTGACAGATGACCACATGTCCCCTTCCTGCAGGACAGACCGAACGACACAACCAGTCCAACAAGCCATCATCCCCACATTTCAATATAACCTTTTTTTGCCCAATTTATATTTGATATCGTTTTCATCTGATCTGATCTGCTCTGCTCTAACAGGACATCTCACCCGGTAAATCTTGTTCCTGACACGACAGTACTTCACTTCCTCCACCTTCACGTAGGAGAGACACTCCTCGCAGCACTGGTCACCGTGGCAACTCCCTGGCCGCGAGCAGCGCCTTGCACAGACCACCGTGGAATCCTGGGAAGACAGAGGCGCAGAGAGGGTAACATGAGTGATCAGCTACATCAGCTGCTGTTATATCCAGTAAATATATGACATATAAAAAGCAAACGATTCATTAAATTAAGAAGAAAGACTCTCGGTCGACTCAAATCAACATCAGCATTGCCTATCCTCTCATCAACAGAGGTGTCACTAAAGTAAAGCAAATCACTGCATACCCCTGGATTGCCTAAAATTAATCCAGTGTTCGCAAGAAAAGTTGAACTGCTATACTGAAATTGGGGCGGGGGGGGGGGGTTGTACCATGCAGGTGCATGTGGTGCAGTTGTCATGTTTGAAGGAGGTGCCATTCTCGTAGACCTCGCTATGGAACAGGCAGCTGCCCTGTGACAAATCAAACACCTTCCTCTGGCCTGAGGGAGGGGGGTGGGGTGCACATTGACAAACAGAGAAAGATACCATAATAGCAAAATTAATGGGAATAAATGCCTCTGCCAATATATGATTGGATTAAAATATACACTTTGCTTTAAATGAAGTATGTGTGTGTGTGTGTGTGTCCCCGTACCAAGGCATTTAGGACAGCACTGTCCAGGTGGGATGTGGCTAAGGTGAGCGGGGCAAGAGAGGACAGGACACACCTCCTTCAGACACAGGGTCCGCCCCCCCTGAAACGACACAACAACACAGTTTAACAGCCAGCATCTAATACTACTTTTTCCAAATGGTTCCTTCCATAGGTACATAAGTACATTAGGAAGTTGACTGAATCGTGGGTAGACACCAGACAGGCAGAGACAGAAAGAGATAGCGCCATACAAAAGTCTGTGGCAGCATTTGGCGATACATTAGAAGGCTTAACATCACTTACACTTATGTCTATATAGTGTGAACTAAACTGGGAGCCATTACAGTACTGTACCTATCAGTATGTGTGTTTGTGTATGTGTCTCATTATAAACAAGCAAGCAGCACTTTACCATTAATGACAAGGACCCAGCTCTAGTGCGTGTGTATGAAAGGTGAAGGGGGGAAGAAAAGAAACACTCAGGAACTTCCAAATACAAATGTATTAGGAATTGAGTCAGTCATAGAATAGGGTTGGATGAATGTGTGTGTGTGTGTGTGTGTGTACTCACAGTGCATGTGCATTTAATGCAAGGTTTCCCTTCAGGACTAAACTCTTCCTTCTCCTTGTAGAGACGCCCCTCAAAGATGCAGCCTGAATGAGTGGAGTAATGTTATGATGGGACAGACAGCGACCATGTTTATATCCACAAACATAATCCCCTATTATAGTATGTCGGCATAGCCAACTACAGAACTGCTACAGTACAAAGGTGAACTTTCTTCCTGTCTAACCTGTAAAAGGAGAATTAGTTAATTTTCCCTCTTCAAGATTCCCTTTATGGAGTTCTGTACATATTATACACAATACTTTCATTTTATTTTAAGATCTGTCTGTTTATCTGTGTTTATTTTTTATAAATGTCAAATTACCCATAAACGCCATCTAAAAAACAATAATATTGGCATTTGGAACATTGCTCCAGGTCTTGTGTGACACTCACTGGGACAGGTGGGACAGCACTTTTTCGGGTGGATCTTTGGGTTCTTGCAGTGGACGACACATTGCACTTCAGCCTCAGTGATGACACCTTCCTGTCAAAAAGAAGGAAGTACACAGTTAGTGCAATTCCCTCCAAAATGTCTTCCTCCTTTTCTTTTACTTACCTCTATACTTTATTTCCCTCCTATATTCTCTCTTTCTCTCTCTCTCTCTCTCTCTCTCAGCTTGTTTCTTTAGGAACGTTCTCTCTCTTTCCTGATGACGTCACGGCAGAGAAAAGCTCTCACCATGCCTGACTTCACACCCTCGCACGCTAGCAACCCGCCTGATACGTGCCAAGCCGGGGGATTTCAGCCCGAGACTGAGGTCACAGCTCAGAGGGGTAGATCAACTGTGTGTGCGCCTGGCTGAGCGCTGTTTCTTTTATGCTAACGTAGCTTACAGCATGTAGGAACCACGTAAAATAAAGGTTAGCACACACAGACACCCAAAGATTTATGCTCATTTTCTGTCTACCATCTATACACCTGCAAATGTTAGCACACACACACACACAAACACACACACACTGACCTGACAACGCCTGGTAATGCAGGGCTTGGTGGAGCTGGTCCACAAGACTGAACTGTTGTAAGACCGTCCATCTAACTGGCAACCTGAGAGCAGAGAGAGAAAAGAAAAGAGCCTTAAAAACTCAAGAGATGAGCATTGCACCATAAAAAATATGTCTGACCTCTGTAATAGTGAAAAGGTCAGGACATTATTATGCATAGATAGTACAAAATCAACAACAACAAAACACTGCTGCATTAAAAGGATACAATCTCAAAATTAAACTGGCAGAGCAATGATAGGACACTGATTACTGTCCCGTTTTATTATATTTGTGATAGTAACAATTTAAATAAAATACACTAAAACTTGATGTGAAAAATACAAATCTTGACAGTGAACAGTTCCTATGAAGAGTGCGGAACATCGAATGGGTCACATATACAGTATACTGCACTAATAATGGTATATCTCTCTGTAATACTCTCTCAGACACACACACACGCACAACCACCACACAATTGGCTGTGTATCAAATCTCCCTCGTCTTGCAGTAAAGTGTACGTTTGATCTATGCTGGGTTTGATAAGAGCCTATAGGAAACCCAACACCAGCTCTGTAAAGCCTAGACGCCCAAGACGTCCACTCAGCTCTAAATTAATAGCCTATTCATTTCATCCCACCCCATTTACAGTAAGTGGGCTGAGATCAATGCCTAGGTTTTCATAGGAGGAAACCTGAACGCCGTTATCGATCTGCTTTCCTTGCTGTAAGCCAATGCTACAGATGTTACACCCAGGTTATGGCTAGAGTAGGTGTTGTCATAGTGATGGCAGGTTGTCCGTGGAGGGAAAAGAGATCGCCCAACTGTCTTAGATTGGAAATACAATATTCTTGAACAATATATTGTTCATTATGAATGGATTATGAATGGATGTAAATATTTGGCGGCTCTCAAACTTGTGGGACCACATGGCAGCCAATGAAGATTAAAGGTTAACTAGTTAATTGTTACATGATTTGTGGTTTTATTCAGTTCGTTATATATCATGTCAGACGTGACTAAATCACATCAGACCACAAACATAGTTGTGGTCCGACATCAAAATAACAGGTATGAGTTAACTATCTTGCTCAAGGACACTTCAGAAGCTATGGCCACATAGCACCATATGTGCTCAGCCTATGTCACATTTTCATGGATATACTGACAGAATATTTGTATAAAGTACATTGTTAGCCATTCATTTGCTCAGTCACAGATAAACTGAGTGCATAAAAAGTAATCCAAATAAAATTGCCATGGTCTTTCCATGGCAGCGTGTCGGCATCACGATTTTGCTGTGGTGGCGAAACGGACCACAAGTTAGCCCCACTCCAGGGAACAACAGAAAACAGGCGTTACCGCGGCAACGTGGGGCTTTGCACGGCCAACTTGAAGTTGTCGCACCTCCCTTAATGAAGTGCTGCATCGTAAAGCGCCCGGCCGCTAACAAAGGACCACACCCAGATGTATAGAATACAGTGTGTGTATGAGAGAGAGAGAGAGAGAGAGAGAGAGAGAGAGAGAGAGAGAGAGAGATGTATGCCACCAGCTGCACAATGTAACTGAAAGTGTGCGTGTGTTACCTTTACACCTCTCACAGCAGGCACCGGTCTGTTTAACCACCAGGGCACAGTCCTCAGATACCATAGGACACTTCTCTTGCTTACAGTCGGCCTTCCCCTCCTGAAGGAGAGAGGAGAGGAGTCAATGTAATGTCAGAGTATTTGCAATATCACAGTAATAATTGTCTTGGGCATTACGTCAGTTCATCGACGGAAGCTTGGAGGCATGGTTTTAAAGACCTCGGACACCACCACAGGTGTTTTGAGTTAACGTGGCAGATTTGACCTCTTCTCTGGGCGTGTACAGAGCCCACTTGATTGGCATCTCCTATCCTGTCTCAGTGTTGCACCTGTTACTCATTCATCACTGCATTGTTAACACTATCCAGGGAACTAGAAGGGGATTCACAAAATGTGCACCAAGACATGCAGAAACTATATGGAATGTCAACTGTGTCTACACTGCTCACTGCACACAACAAAATGGCTGACGCCGCAAATAGTGCAGACCAGGGTGTGATTTCAGACATTGCCTGAGACTGTCTGGCCTTGCAAAGATCATCGTGGGTCTAGTTAAAAGCTCTCTGCCCGCTAACTCCATCGACACGCTCCACCAACCCCGCCTTTCCTGTGACGTCCAAGCCAGGTTTCTAGGTAAAACCTCTCTTTAGTTAAACGAGAGTTACATCACACGTTGGCGAAGGGGAAATACCCTCTAATATCTCCTCTCTGCTCCGGATTCAGAATCGCCTCTATTTTTACACTCCGCTTTTAGCTGGTGACTTCATTCAGCACCTTGTTGTTTTTGAACACACTGTGACTGTTTATATAGTGGTGGCCCCCGGGGGCCCCTGCCAGCACCACCGACACAGTGCTGCACCACATTGGCCACGCAGGCCGCCTGGATCAGAGCGACCGGGATCAAACAGCATCTAAAATAAAAGGGGCGAGTTTAATATAGCTGCAGCATTAGCCCAGAACCACACCGCACCAAGGACGGATGATGTCATCACAGACGGGGGGGAGAGAGCGCATCCAGTTAACAGGACTCAAACTCACGGTATCGCATCGCAAGCACGTTGTCGGTCAGGCGGTTACCAAGGCAACCACCTCTAAGAGCCGGAGTGGCAAAAAAAAAGAACAGATGGAACAGTTGGAAAGGAAAAGAAAAGGATGGATAGATAGATAGATGAATTAATGAAAGGATCGATGCAAAAGAACAAGACAGCTAAATGAAGGAAGAGACAGAGGAAAGATCATCTTTCCTTGTAAATAATCCCGTTTTTGTTTGGGTACCGTATGCAAAGACACACTTTAGTCACATATATCCAAGGTCATGTCCATCAAAATTCTTCCCCTCCCTCCCTCCTTCCCTCTCTCTCTGTCTCTCTCTCTTTCTCTACCTCTTCCTGTTGGCCATTAACACTAAGTGGTGCAAAGACATATGACCCACCTCTATCTTTCAGGGTCAATGGTCACTGGAGGTCACCACGGCTCATAAACACTCAACATACCACTAAAGCATTCTGAGGGCTCCTATTGGCTGAACCATGTTCCGTGGGAGGGCCGTGGTTGGACTATTGGAGAGCTGGCAGTCGCCATCTATCCATCTTCCTCTCAGTTTTTTCCTCGTTACTTGATTTGTTTTGCCACTCTCTCTCTCTTCAAACATAACATTCAGCAAAATGTAACACACTGCAAGGCTGTCTGCCAAACATCTGTGTGTCTGACTACCTGTCTGTCCAGCCGTTGCAGTAGAGATAGAGGGAACAATAAAGGAACACTCAACTCAAAGACCTACTTAAGCTCTTTAGACACACCACTTCCCCACCTCTCTCTCTCTCTCTCTCTCTCTCATATACACACACACACACACAATCCTGACCCTTCACCTTTCACCCTTCCTCCAAAACAAACGGGTCGTAACCTCCGCCAAAGTGCAGGAGCCACAGTAGCTTAGGACCAGACAGGGGTGGTGGTGGTGGAGGGGGTCGTTGATGTGGTAAGAAGTGACTTTATTTTCTGATCACGGATCATCATTCTGATCTTGTGTGTCACATTGGTGCTTTTTTTATCTTGGGGATGAGATACAAGGGTCGATCGCAGCAGGACTGACTGATTGTCTGCAATGTAAAGGTTACAAGGACGTGACCTCTGGGGAATGTAAAGACCCCAGACTGCATCATGTGCATGCACTATTGTGTCACATAAAACTCTTCATTGTGTCAGTGCACAAGCTGCAGTTTTCATCAATGTCAAACAGAGAGGAAACCGTAATTAATATTGTTAATTTAAATACACATGGGGCTATTGGCTAATGACTAGAATATGAAATATAGTGGACTATATTTATAGTGGAGTCAAGATTAATGTAGCCTATAATAAATGCATGCATAATAAATACATTGTACAAAGATCCTGCCTCCAGTCGAGGACTATATTATACAGAACAGCTGAATGAATAATATTCATATGCATTGAATATTCATGTATGTACTTACAATAAAATGTTACTACACAACTTATTACACAAGTATGAACATGCAGTGCATTGTAAAGATAAAGCTGTAGATGCATATGGTGCATATTCCCCTTTCCTACTACGTTCTAACAGAATGTCTGATATGTATTCATGTGTTCAATTTATTCTCACATGACTTTTTCCACATTTTGGATGGAAAGTGGCGGGCGTACATTTTGCATTGATGCACAGGACAGTGGCACAAAATCATAGAATGACGTGTGTGTGTGTGTTTGTGTGTGTACCGATCTGTGGCAACTTTCTGATAAGGACAGTTGACAGTTGTACCAGGTAGAGGTCAACCTTTAGCAGGTAGGTAACTTGTTCAGTGGATTCTGTGTGCTCACCTATGAGTGTTCGGCTTGTGTATTGATCAGCTATTGTTTAAAGACTATCACAGGAAGGGAACTTTGACCCCTTACAATGTTTACTGATATCAGGTTCAGCTGACTGGGCTACCGTTTTTTTCTAGGCTTTTGGTTTAATGTACGGGAGATGCATCTTTCAGATGACAACACATTCATGACAACTGGAAAGACATAAATTAATTTCATGCATACTCTCAATCAATGAAATCTCAATGATCTTTTAGTGTGCGTTTTCTGTAAGCCACACAGTAGGGACTAATGGGGGTGGGGATTGCTCAAGTCAAGACTCTTGTGACATCAATGTGAAAGACTTACTGTGCATCTAATTAAAAGATACGCTCCTTGACTGTGATATAATGCCCCCAGAACCCCACATATCTGCCCCAGCTCACTGTGGCATGTGAAATTAAATTTGGGTTTATTTGGCCACGAACAGTACGCATGTTAAAAATGCTGATTACGAATCCCTCTAGATGAAGCTGAATATGAATTAAATGTAAAAATGTACTGTAACTGCATCTAAGCCAGGAGAAAGAGATGGATGGATATTTAAACAAATGTGGGAACGCAACTACTGGGGTGAGAATGAGAGGGGGAAAGAGAAGAGAGAGAGAAAACCAGAGGTGAAACGGACAGCGCGTGACAGAGATGGATGCACTCCTCCACATATCAGATCGTCATGGCGACCTGCCTGTCAGTCAGTCTGTCAACCACATCCACTCCCAGCCCCATTATAGCTCTGCCTCTCCCGTAAACACACAATGGCTCCTCTGTGTGTGTGTGTGTGTGTGCCTTCAGTTTCCCTGGTCACAGGGCCATTAGCAGGTACTCCCCCAATGAGTGACACTAGAGTTTTGATGGGTCTTTGACCCCCCCCAGTAAGACAGCGTGGCGACATGGGACTCTTTCAGGTCATGTCAGTGTGTGTGGTACATTTAAGCTTACGTGCGTGTGTTGTTTTTGTGTGTGTGGGGCCCACATATGTGTGTGTGGACAGGCTCTGTGTACAAGAGTGCTTAAGTGTTGTTCTTGGGACCGTGCGTGTGTGTCTGTGTGTGTGTGTGTGTGTGTGTACGTAAGCGCGCGCACAAGTGCATGCCTGTTGCAGGCATTGCTTCTTACTCGTGTGTATTTGTATGTAATGGTTTTATTTTAAATGTGCGCTTCCACGCGTGGACGTAAGTGTGGGTAGGCATGTGGAGTGCACGAGCATGTACATACACATATAAACAAGCATGCACGTTAGTGTTAACCAGGCAGCGTGTATTTAAGTGTGTGTGTATGTGTGTGTGTGTTTTGGGTGGGGGGTTAAGTAGAGATGAAAGGCGAGCTGATGACGGATTGGCTTCAGCAGGGCTGTGGCTGATGTCTGCCTGATAACACACACACACACACACACACACACACACACACACACACACACACACACACAGCGTCAGTGTGTGAAGTGTACTTGCTGAATAATAGTTATGGGGATTATGAATTTAGGAGGACCAAATACAAAAAAAAACATCATTGTGTTTACTGTATGAAGCCTTATGCACGATGTAACGATGTAACAAAAGGTGTGTACACACACACACACACACACACACCACTGCAGTTCTCTCGCAGGGAGCTGGTTGTGAGTTTCGTAGAGGGCAAATGCCTGTCAAAGTCAAACCCAAATGTTGTTTAAGTGCTGCCTCTGGCCATGTGACTCTTTTTAAAAGACAAAACACAGTGTGGCTGTTCGAGTGTGTGTGCGTGTCAGTGCCAGGCCCCAACACACACATACACACACACAAGTCTCCATTCTCATCCCCTAAAACAATGACCTCCACAGCGGGGCGGGGGCAAGGGTCAGAGAGCACATGTTCCAGGAAAGAGTCGTCCCTCTGCGTTTTGTAGAACGGTCTTTACAACCAGACCAAGACAGCGTGACGACAGGCCTAACTCGTAAAAAACAAACATTCACAACTTCATGTTTCACGCACACATGTCTACTGTAAATTCTGAACGACTAAAACTCACATTAGACCTTGTTTCAGTAGCACATATAAAACATTAGCATTGCCTTCTCTCACTGCAGAGGACACCAACTTCATGTAGGCCTATCCCTTTTGCAGGGAAAGTTTCTGTAAAACTGCAAAAATTGCCTATAAAGTTTCTTTCCAATCACCAGACCTTCTGAGCATGGTGATAAAAAACACCATCTAAAGCACAATAATCACTTTGCAAACACAACTCCCTAGTCTCTACACCACAGAGGTTATTTTGTCACTAGATTTGGCCCAGGCCAAAGCACAAATTGCCGCCACGATTTGCTTTGTTCCTCCGCGTTAACCACGTGCCAAGAGCAAACAGAGCTGCCCGCGCCAATAACTCACTGTAACAAGCGGGCGTTGTGCGTCGTGTTTGACGTTGTTTAAGAGGATAAAACACCGTGTATTGTCCCTACCAGACAGACGCAGGTGATGCAGGGGTTGTCGGTGATGTTGGGGATGTGCAGGACCTCTCCCTCATTCTCACAGCTGGCCTCAGTACCTGTGAGGGGCACGAGCACAGGTGAGACGCTGACGTCTTTCCACGTGACGTCAACGCTAATGTAAAATGTAAAAATGGCTTCAGTTCGTTGGGTTAAAAATAAATTTGGTAGCTACCCGTATATGTCGATTCTGTGCATTAATTGGCTTTTACACATATTTACATAGCACACAAAAAATACAAAATTATAGGGATCACCCTATTGTGGGTTTGGAGGAGCTTGTCAATCAACACACACTTGTTGGTGAGCGATCTGCCTATATTAATTCAAGGTAAGAGCACTATAAAACTAAAATAATTTGTATTATTATTTTCAGTCAGTCAGATGTGAATTCAGATGAGATGTGCGGGGGTCGCAAGATTTTTTTTATCTAGGTAGGCTATATTATATTATTTGTTTTATTGTAATCTTTAAAAAAACATATTTGTTAAGTTTTTAGGAGTTTGTTAAGTTATTATGAGGTCACAAGTTAAAAAGTTTAAAAACCATGTTAATTAAATTTGCACCAAGTTTATTTAAACTAATAATTACAATCGTCTATAGACATTGGCTAAAATTGCGTGTCTCCGCGTGGGTCAGCCAGCTGCTGTCTGCCGGAACCTCAGGAGAGACACAACCTGCAGACAAACCCCGCAGACTCCGCGACGACTGTAAAATTTACAACCTTGCGTGTAATTAAACCGGCTGGGCTTTAAGTGATTGAGGGGGAAACCCAACACTGTTACCTCCTCATCCAGCCTCCTTCCTTTGGAGAAAACTCGAGATCAATGAATAAAACTTGTTTATTCGTCACCTGGGCGGCTACGCGGCGCGCCCGGCTCCATTCGCCTCCTCAAATAGGCTAAGCGATTAAACGTTCAACCGGTCGGTTAAGACCTAAAAACACCGGGGCTCAGCGCGCGAGACAATAGAGATAGATAATATGGTGCATTTTTGGCATGCCAGGGAGAGACAAGCCAGGGGAATTTGATCCAGTGGGATTAGACTTTAATGGCAGCCTCCTCAGCTGATACAGGCTCGACCTTCCTCCCGAATCGTATACAGTGTTTACCGAGCGATCACGCGGGCCGATAACGCGCAGCATGTATGGCAACCTGTTGGAAGTGTAGTCCTGCCTGACTATACAGGCCCTTTTTATTGTCGTTTGTCAACTGTGCTGCGGGGCAAACAGCGATAGCCTATGATGCAATGCGCCTGTCAACGGATTTCAAACGGGCTCCCCGGTAGGAGCCCGATGGGGTTGTGAGAAATGTTGCAGGTGAGGTGAATTGTGTTTCATGTGGCCCTCGGCAGTTAGAGACTGACACAAACCAGAGAGAATAAGGCGGAAAGTTTGCGCGTGTACGTGTTTGTGTGAGAGATAAAGAAGCGCTAAGAAGCGATAAAGAGTAGCGTTTTGTCACACGCGCGAATAACGGGTTCGGATATTTTTTACGAGTCTTTTCACCGTAAAACGACCCGGTCCTTTAATCTTACCTGTAATTAGTGGCAGGGAGGCCCGGGGCATTTGAAACAACAAAAACAAGAATAAAAAACTAAAAGTGAACTTGGATAGAGGCATCGAAGCGCGTGAGCCCCAGTGTAACAACATCCTCAAGTTCCGAGAAGAAAAAGAAAAAATTAAAAGCAAAAATACAAACAAAACGATTTTATTTCAAAAAGTAAAAAGATTTCACCAATCAATCCAGATGCGGGGTTCTACGGGATATCCAGTGTGCTTGCTTGCACATCCAGGCTTCTGCGCGCGTTCCTCCGCGCACAGCAGTCACCCAGGTAACCCTCTTTTCACTTTGTCAAAATGCAAAACGGCTCGCTGTGTCCTCGAGCGTCCAACGGTCCACCGGAATTACAATGACAAAGACGCGCGGACAGCCAGGCGACACTCATGTCGCGTCCAGCCGCGAGAGCGCACTGGAGAGATAAGCCTAAACCGACAAAATTAGCCCGTGTCCCACTGTCCAGGAAATATGAAAGTCAGGGGAGCAAAACGAAAGTTGTGGATGGTTTTAAATAAGAAATAAAGTCCGCACTCCTAAACGGTTAACCCGGTTTGTAAGAGATTTTGTGAGAGTCAGACTGAATCAGTAACCCGTGTCCGTGTTCCGTTTGTCCACTGATGCTTCAACCAGGAACGGGTGAACTGACTGCAGTGTCCCTGTTTCTGTCTGTAATCTATTCTAACAACGGAACTTTACCAAAGCGGACTTGTCGTGCCGGAGCGCACGGCGGTGCCAGTGTAGCAGAAACAGTGTTGGTTCAGTTTAACACCCCCGCAGGACGCAGCAGGGACCTCCTCCCAAACCAGACCAGAACGGCCCCTCGGTATTCACATCGTCGCCTTTCGGGGGCTTTAATAATCCCAGCAATTTGACGTCCAAAATCTCCTCTGCAGCTCCACTGTCTGTCCTGGCTCGGAACAACACCACAGTGTGTGTGTATGTGTGTGTGCTTGATAGAATGAGGGAAAGGGAGAGACCTACTTACTGCTTTGGGATCCCGTTTCCCAGCGAACAAACCTGGGGAACAGCGCTACATGCGCTTCACGTGTTCGCTCGTTCAATCTGCGCTCATCTGACACAAAAAAACTCGCACGCACGCGCACGCACACACACACACACACACACACATCAGGGGGGATGAGATGTAGGAGAGGGCTGTCACGTGCAGGTCCTGGGTCCTCACTGATCTTCACCAATAAAATTGTTTCTTTTTCTTTATTATAATAATATTCCACAGCTATAGAGACTTCTTGTCCCTATAGGCCTACAACACCGCATGGAGTTACACAGTGGCCTACACTACACCGTGGTTTAATTTTTTGTTTTCTCCTAAGTCTGAATTCTGCAGATATCATTAAATCTTTATATGAACGTTTACGTGGAATCACGACATTTTGTCTGCCATTGTTATGTCTGATAGAGTGAAAAACACTCAAAACTGAGTTTCCTCAGTAGGAAGGAAAAGCTTCTCTTCAAAGAAATAATTATGACGCAACCCTTTTTAATTGTCTCTAAGTATCAAGCACTGCTACTCTCTTTATGTAGTTCCCTTGTTATTTTACACAGTAACTATGGAGACGCGGTATGTGTCTCATAAAGAACGGTAGGGTGACACTGAGCAATGTTTTTTTAAACTAATATTAGTCGCTAGATGGCGCCAGAGAGCACGCTGTGAGGCGGGGTCTTGCACTGCATGTGTGCGTGTGAGTGTGACCACAGCCTTATTACAGACGAGAGTCGCAACAGGTTTTTAACTGCGCCCCAATGACCCCCTCCCACCCCAAATAACCCCGAGTCAGCTAAGGCGTTCACGGAATATCTATTTTTACATTTTAGGCATTAAAATGATGCAGTGTATTCAGAATCAGACCTTATTCGACAGGCTCATTGCACAATTGATTTATGACTTGGCAAACTGGTGCATTGCTTTTCAAAAACTATATTGTTAAAATAAGACAATAGAGATGTGAAAACTTGGGTTTTTGAAATGGATGGCTTTTAGATCCATCATCTCTCTTATTTACAGCAATTTT
Organism: Percopsis transmontana; assembly: GCA_025447815.1. Lineage (NCBI taxonomy): Eukaryota > Metazoa > Chordata > Actinopteri > Percopsiformes > Percopsidae > Percopsis > Percopsis transmontana. The sequence continues at coordinate 4,650 of JAOEHI010051909.1, read as the reverse complement.
TATTAATTATTAATATTTATAATTATAAATACAGTATTGGATTATAGCACCCCCAGAACCCCACATTTCTGCCCCAGCTGAAACACAACTGCAAAGCTTGAAACACAACTGTCAACTGTCACAAAAGTGTGGATGGCTGTAGGGGGAGAAGTAAGTATGCAGACAAAAAAAGTTCAGACTAATCTAATCTGCCTAACCTTGATGACAATGATGATGTCATCAACATGTGTTCCACAGAGTGGCACTGACACTAGTGATGCAACAATATTTGGTCTCAGTACCACTAAACTGTTATGTAGACACCCATTGTAAAACCGCTGCATGTTACTGTGGATTCACTTCAGTGGTTTAACTGTGTCGGTTGTCTAATCTTATTCCCACATTCCCAAACACGAATCAAACTACTGTTAGCACTGGATCACTCGGATCAAGTTTCCACCATCTCCAGGTAACCAAAGACAACAAACAAAGACAGCAAAAGCAGACAATGTAATGAATGTAAACTATGAAAAGAGGACAGGCTCACACCACTATCGTTTACGAGGCTGAGGAAAATAATTTTAAACAAAGAGGATATTGGCGTAACCTAAACAGGCGATGCGTCAACCTCAAGGTTGGTGATTTGGAGACCTGAGGTCTTTAAGCCCCGCTCTCCAGAGAGGGCGGGTAACGAGGGTCCGGTGAATTATATTCCCTGGGGGATTAGAGGCCCTCTCTGAGTGCTCCAGTCTCCTCGACCATGCTCAGACAAGGCTGCAGAAGGCAGGCGGAGCCCAGCTGCCCCCGGGGTTAAGGCTGCCTGCAGACGACAGGTCTGGGCTCTAGGTGCCGATGGGGTGGGTATGAGGGGGAGCCAGCTGTCCAAGCCAGTTGTCTTTGGGGTCACCGACTGTCTAGTTATCGGCAGGCCCCTCGATCAATTCCCTCCAACAATGAAGTTGGGGCCATGTACGAGTTTGGTCTCATCCAAAAGACTGGACATCCATTATATAGAGAAAAATACATGAACCCTACTCAATATCACTAATAACTAAAACATCCAAAGTGTTGATTTATCATCCAGTGAAGTCACTGGATGATACAATGTTACAATGTGACAAGATCTTAATTTATGTGTTTGGGTAACTATGTAATCCTTCTTTTCCCCCCAAAATGTAGGCCTAACACATCTGACGTGGTTCATATTGGCTATGTTCTTCTGTTAGTGAGTGTGTGTATATATATATAGCCTGTAAACGCAGACACACCCGGATGCACACACATACACTCTTAATTTTGTTTAAACCCAAACACACACACATACACACACAACAAGACAGACACACATGCAAGAATGTATTAAATTTAGAGGTTCCAACCCCTGTTTTGCTCAATGGTCAGCGGACTGCGCTGCCAGTTTCGGGAGATGATTCCATGTGTCTGTCAGTATGTAAAGATTGTTAAGTCAAGTGTTATCCGTGTTTCTTTAAGAGAGAGGAGAGGTATTTGCTGAGTGGCTGTAGTATTAGTCTGAGAGGCCTGGGTCCCATCACTTTCAATACTATGCCTGGATTTACAAGCTTTTCACATGGAAGTTTGGAGTGGAAGTTAATCTCTTGGCATATATACTGAAGTTGTACACAAGCTATGTATTTGAAACAGCTTGTTTTCCCATTGACGCCTCTGTATTGAAAGGACACAATGGGGGTTTAACAGGTTTAGCCCACCTGAAATTCGCCATATTTCGGAAACAACCAAAGTGTTCAATTTATCAAAGACATAAAAATCACAGCCACAACAGGACCCCAGAAATAATTAAAATTGTATTTCAATGCTTATTTTACATTATTATATGTAAAATGTAATTTAGCGACACATTATTTAAAACCCAAATAAAACCCACAGAGTACTTTCTTCTTTTAAAAGCCTAAACATTTTTTATTATCTTCTCTTATACATACTGTGGCACCTAAACATTTGACATTTTCATACACCTGTATTATATACAGTATATCATTTATATTAAGGTGTACAGTTAGGTTTGGTCTGCTGTAGTGTTTCAAAAATGGGTGTGTATGAAAGAGAGTCTGCAGGAGATATACAGTATATTATGTCCAGGCTTTCTGCCACGCGGGCATCAAAGACCTACGTATTTATTCGTGTGCATATAAACTGTTGCCAAATCAAACACACAATCTCTACTTGACCTCACCTCGGGAACAAAGCGGAGAGGAAGAAAGAAAAAAAATCTCCATGGGTCCATGTTTACAAAGGTCACTGCCTTCACAGAGGTTGTCTTTCACCTTCATCTTCCATGCCAGTTCTCAACGCTCTGCTATGTTACGTTACCTTACTGGCTAGATGGGAGTTCATACAGTACAGTAAGTTATAGTAGATTAGTACAAACTTGGTTGTGTACAACATTAGAACTGACATATAAACAGGACGACATAGCAGTCTGTATGTAAGTCATGTTACTGAATAACTCCTAATGTAAAACTGGCTTTAAAAAAATCAACAAAGAAAACCAAGACATAACAACAATTATGGTAAACAAAATGTCAATATGTTACAGACTATATTTCTTTTGAGTTCCAAAATGCTCTACATCCAGTCTGAAAAAACCCTACAATTGCCAATTTTGCAGATTAAGACATATTTTAAACTGAAACTCTTTATACTTTATATACAGTGTTTCACCCTGTTGGTTTGCCTATAAAAACAGCTGCAAAATGACAACATGGAACATCAGTAAACTAATACAAAAACTTATTCTATATTAAAATAAATTATCACAGCTCTAAAAATTGATTTTGCTTTCAAAAAAGAGAAAATTACTGTCCAAATATATATTTTTATCAGCACTGAAAACAACAACTTAAGTGGCAACCAGCCACAATGTTAGCAGTGCTTAATTTGAGCAGAATGCTACCGTATCGTGTTACGGAAAATGACATCAAATGGCATTTGCGTTCCGCTACTTGTTTCAAAGGATCCAGCATTACAGGTCAATCAATCAATCAATGACAGTGTGTGTGTTTGCGTGTTTTGAGGTGGGGGCCAAGCTTGTCCATCTGTTACCGTTAGCTATGAGATAGCAATTAACAATCTTTGTTTTTAGTATGCCCACATTTGCTCTGCTATTGGCCCTTAACACATCTATTTTTGCCAACTAGCTCTTAATTTCTGCCAAATCTCTCTCTCATTGGTTCATGATGTTTCGTTTGTTTTGACGCAAAACATTTGCAGTGACCACTGTGACACCTAGGGTAGGAGTGTTTTTAGCTAGTAAAATACTGGAACAAAAGTCAACTTTATTTCATTTATTATGTGAAGGTGGATGAGCATCAGACAGAACGGGATACAGCAAGATGGTTGAGGAAATGAAAGTGCTCTACACCTTGTATTGGCTTGAAGAGGCAGGAGCATTATGGAGAGATTGAAGTTTGAAGCGTTGTGGGATCGACAATGTCTGAGTTGTATTAATAGCTTACAGGGAGGGACAGTAATGGACAACAGGTCTTAAATGAACTGAATGAGATTTTTAGATGCGTGAATACAATACCCATCTCCAGTGCGGAATGTGAACAAGGCTTGTCTCAAATTAATTTAATATGTACGTCGAGCCACGCCTCGCTTCACATGGCACCAATTTCTGTCTTGGAATGCTAAAGGCCATAGCGATGCCACTGACACACGGAGCAAAGTCCGCAGTAGGGGGGAGGACGGATGGAAAGATTGTTTCAAAAGTTGTGGGCTCCTCTTGAGTGAGGGGTGAGTGAATGTTATTTATTTTCTCTAACGCTAAATTGATTGTGTGTAAATGTCATATATTTGTACTCATAAACATACAATGTTCTATATCTGTCTGTAAGGTACCGCTTTTAGTGAAGTCATGGTTCTGCCGGAAAAACTGATATGTCAAATGGTCGGTATTGGTCTCTGAGCCAATATAAGCATAGTTTTTTAACCATCAATTCTTAATTTACCAATCAAGCACCGGTTTTATCTAAAACACAGGAGCATTATTCAGATACAGGCCAATAGTAAATTGCAGAAACAGTAGTGTATGTGTGACAAATGTACTCCATTCCATTCTGTAAAATGTCAAAATTGGATGAATAAAGATACAAATTTAAACCTGTCAATCATCTTTTCATTAAATCACTTCCTGGTCACAGGACCTGTGTGTGAGTGTACGGACACAGACTCGATTCCCAAGAGCAGCCAGCATGTGTCAATCAACACTCGGCTGTCCAGTCTTAGTGCCAATGAGCAAGACATGGAATATCCAAAATAGGGCTATGTACGTTTTGTGTGTGCGTAGGGGGTTAGATGTTGACCGACAGTGTGGCCTTAGTTTACCCAGAAGCCTCCGGCGTCTGGACCAGCGGTATTCTTAGCCACGAGGCGGGGGAGGCCGGAGGTTCGGGGCTGACGTCGGAGCGTGCCCAGTGCGTAGGAGGGGAGTGGTTTGGGGCCGGGACGGAATTAAGGAGACATAAGGTTGTGGTGGGAGAGAGGAGGAGAGTAATACAGGGAAAGAAGGATGAAGGACACGTCTGGTCTCCTGATCCTCGTCTACTGTGACCCGGCTCTCACACACACACACACACACACACACACACACACACACACACACACACACACACACACACACACACACACACA
>JAOEHI010051908.1:0-17641 GCA_025447815.1 Percopsis transmontana | reverse complement strand
TGTGTGTGTGTGTGTGTGTGTGTGTGTGTGTGTGTGTGTGTGTGTGTGTGTGTGTGTGTGTGTGTGTGTTCACCTGCAGCCACTAGGTGCTGCCAGAGACCTACTCACAGGCCGGGCCTGGAAACCTACACTAGTGCACGCACACACACACTTAAATATATACATTGTAATTATTGAATCAGAGTTAGAAAACTAAAGACTATAGTAAACTATATAATAAATATTCTGCTATACTGTGGTTTATGTCTTAACTCGAGTATACATACGTCATAATATCCTACTTATTCACCTTGTAAAATGATCACGTATGGAAATAGAGCGGATATATTTGACCCATAAAGGGCAGAGGAGTTCACCTAGCACCAAACTAACAGTCAAACGAGGTTGACCCAGACTCACATTCCTGTTGTGAATGTGCTTTAGTGCAAAAAGGAAAGCATTTCTATGAAGACCTTATGTGTCCGTCTGGTGTGCGTGTCTGCTATAAGACTCCATTTAGGCTATAATGACACTGTCAGGCAGCCATCTTGACTCTTCTGCAGTCCTGGACACTGGCTTTTTTAATTACACGTTAGGAGAAAAGGCTAAATCTCCCTTAAAAGGAGAAAATAGGCTGCTCTCCTTGAGACAGTCGCTTAGTAAATCAATATGCCACAAAATAAGCAAATGCAGTCCCCCCCACCCCCCTCAACCTATTTAAGGGGACTTGACATCAATGTGGCAGGTAGCCTCTTCACAGATGCCAGCCCATGATCACAATGTGGCCACAGGGGGCAGCAGCTCCTCAGATACATCTCAGCTTATACTGACTTTTTATGTATGGGTGTCTAAATGTGTGTGCGCAGAGTATCTGGTTCAAACATTAAAGCAAAAACCTAAATTTAAAATAGTACAAATACTGCTGTAGCAAGCTGTTGACACATACACCACCCGACCATCTCCCTACCTCTCTGTATATGATTATAAATAAACCTTCCAAAATGTAATCAAGCCAGTCCTTTCACAAAATAGCCTTGCCAATTAAAAATGTGCCAGTAAATCCGTTCTGATCCCGTTGGGAAGAGCAGTGGTCCTTTCTGAGTGCCCTGTGGTCAGCCTAGCTAGCTTAGCTGATTGATTCTTCCCCAATCTCAGTCTGTGTTTAGCCTGGGACATAATGACCCATGCTAAAGCCTGGATTAGACCTTGGCCAGGAAAAGCGGTGAGACCAATCAACAGCCATGCCCTCCCTGACTCTGCCACTTGGTAGGCTGTTTGGTGCATTGCTGGTCAATTAATGAGCTATTGAAACTTCTACGCTAAACCACAATCATGCTGATAAACAATTGTGGGTTTACTCTGCTCCCAACAGTCATTGTAAGAAGCTTTCCTGACAGAAGTTGCCTCTGTTTTAACATTTGAGTTTATAACCTAAAGCCCTTGTTCACCTACACAGGGTGGCTGATTTTTCTGAATAGCCCTCATCTCAGGAATACATCATCATGTACAGACCATCCTCCAAACGCGTACTAATATACAGTACTATACTGCATATACTGTCAAGACACAAACAGCTCAAATCACCTGTGTGGACAGAGACGCTTCTAGATGCTTTTGCTTTCTGGACATGCCTTTTTGCATGCATATATATTTTTGTAGCCAATAAATAAATAAATAAATAAATAAAATAAAATATGTGGGAAGTTACAAATCCAGCAAATAACACCAATAATGTGCATGGGAAACCGTTTGTTCCAATAGAAAAAGTATTTATAAAAAGGATTGCTGATTGTATTTTCGCTGAACAACCAGGAAATGCCCTGGTCTAGTGAAACTCATTGTTATTGCAGTCTTGGTTAATGTTTAAGGCATATTAAAAAACATTTATTTTCAGCGAATCCGTTACCGTTATGGTTATAAAGATCACTAATTTCAAAGCACTCACTCAGCCGAGTGGGCCCCCAGTGGGACCCATTGTGGGCCCGCAGCATGCCCATAGTATGCCCACACTTTGGGCTGAGAGCAGTGGCCCCACACGGGCTCACACAGTTTATACTAGTGGCACTACGGGGCCCGGGTGGGGCCACTGCTCCCAGCCCATAGTATCCCCACACTTTGGGCTGGCATATACAGTGGCAGAAGCCTATTAGCTTCATACTGTATAGTCCTCATTATGAACCCAACAAATCTTCTATTCTATTACTCGGAATTGCAGTGTTCACGTTGTACTACAGTACAAGAAGCAGCCCTGTCCACAAAGTGACCTACAAACTGTGTTGGCAGTGTCAGGGGGTATCCCAAGTACTGCATGCTAATGCTAAAACACACACACACACACCCCTGCTTTCTGCTTAGGACATGCCACTCAGCGGGTTTCTGACAATTAACCACCACTACCAGCTGGCCCTGCGCCTCCAAGAGTCACCACTACTAAAAGAATGCACACACACACACACACACACACACACACACACACAGTCGACTGCCACGATGATTAGCATACGCAGGTGAACGGTGAACCAATCAGTGCAATCTCTATTGTTATGCTGGCTGACACCAACGACTGGCAGGGTGGAAAGTGACACGTGTGTGAAATGCACTAGTGCCTTTGCTAGGACACGGGCCCACACTAAAGAGTAGGGACTGGAGCACTAATAACGGAGTGGTTCTGGAGCTTACAGCCTGTTGAGCCACACAGGTGTTTTGAATTTATTCGTCAGGGCGTGTACAAATCCTGCCTGATTCGCCCTGACTCTCCTATGTCAGCTTTTGTTGCACCCGTTAGGGCGGGACAACTGAAAACTTCTTCATGATTGGCCCTTTTGAATACCTGCCTGAGCAAGTTTGCATCAGTCCGCCCAATTTTAACCTCAGATTTACAGTAATCCAAATTAACTCAACACACCTTTATGGGTGGACAGGGTCTGTTAAAACATCACATAGTTTAAATCCACATGCACTGTATTCACAGATCAATTAAAATAACCAGTAACATCAGTTAATATTTATAAATGTTAAGTGTAATCTGTGCTCCATTATGATGATGATGATGTAGTAGTGTGTGTGTGTGTGTGTACACATAGGGAAGGTGTGGGCAACGAGGCATGTTAGGGTGCTCGGGTCACGGTAACTATTTCTCACCTTCGAGTCTGACCACCAGCGGCACCTTGAGCTCCAGTTCGCGGCAGGCCTTGGTGATGCCGTTGGCGATGATGGCACAGTTGACAATGCCTCCGAAAATGTTGACCAAGATGGCCTCCACCTGAACAGAAAGATGAAAGGAGAGGGGGAAAGGGTTGAACAATTCAAATATCCGTATCACAGCGGGACTTTGTGTAGGTGAACACAATGATTACAATTAGGCAATTTAGCCGACGCTTTTATCTAAAAAGCCTTACAATGAGTACAATTACAAGTATTACAAGGAGCACATAGGGGTTAGGCACCTTGCTCGAACCCATGACCTTCCTTCTGGGATTCGAATACCCAGACCACTATAATATCTTTTGATGCCAGGGCATCAGGCGTCCGCAGGCACCAAGGATCACCAATCATAAGAGCAAAAGGCTGATGTCGGCTAGCACTGGTCGGCTAGAAGCACTATACATTTTGATAATGTAGTTCGGCACAGAGATCTTACACTTTCTGATTAAATCAGCATGAAAGCGATATCTCTAAACCAGGGATGCAGGGCAGCTTGTGTGTGTGTGGCAATTTAATCACCTTGGCCTGCTAACAACCGAGTCCTTTGGTAATTATTCTGGCTAGTATGGTGGAAAGTAGCATGAGAGCACACTGGATTAATCCCCCATGTTTATTTATAATCTCCCCTAATCTGTTAGTGCCGATTTAAGCGGGCGGTGTGTGGGCGCGCGCGTGTGAGTGTGTGTGTGTTAATTATGTTTGCAGGGAGAGAATATCAAGCATTTGGATAGCTATCAGAGAAGCAGCCATCCTATCCAAATGAGCAACTCCTTAAACCCAGCAGAGACTGGCTGGGGAGCCACAGTAGGCTGCAAAAGAAACACAGGCTTAGGCAGCGGCTCAAACAGTCGGTCCATACAAAGCAACAGCCCAACTGTTTAACTCAACTGTACAGAGAACTCTTCCAGAGCTGTGCAGGTTTGTGACCAAGAAGTCGACATATTCTCGTGTTAGAAAGGTGCAAGTAGAACAAAAGAATACATCCCAATACTTTTGCATAATGCAAGAGCCGCCATTTGAGGCACTGTCGCGCAATACATTACAGCCGCTATTTCAGTGCACGTCATTCAGTACACGAGTCCAGCCTGGCATCCGGGGGGGGGGGGGGGGGGAGAACCCAAAAAACCCTTAAGGCTGTTGCCAAACGGCACGCAAAATGCCCTTGCCCCCCCCCCACCACCCCCCCCCCCCCCCCCCCCCCCCCCCCCCCCCCCCCCCCCCCCCCCCCCGGCCGGCGGGGGGGCCGCCCCCCCCCCCCCCAAGCCAGGACACCATTACTGCTGATGCCATCCTGCTCGCTACATGCACTTGCCACGCGCCGATGTGCATCAGCTGACGTGCTGAGTGGGCATGACTCCCATACACACACACACACGTGTGGCATTACGCCTACACTTACTTATTCCAGTACAAGCCGTAGAGAAAAAGAAGAGAGACGAACTGTACATGTGTATACACAGAAGGCAGGTTTGTGTATTCCGTCATGTGCTCGTTGCGAGGCCACCTAGTGCGAGGATTCAGCACAGAGAAGCTGGCACATGGAGAGAAGGAGCTGTGAAATGATAATGGGTCATTGGTTCTCCAGTCCCAGTCCTGTACCAAACGGCTCAGCAGCAGACAGTCTGCTTAGTGTGATCCCAAGATGACTCCAAGCGTATGCTTGCGTGCTTGGGTGGTGTTTTCTGCCTGAGGGCACATGGGTGAGCGTGTGTCTTCACGTGGTCCTGTAAGCTGTGGCCCGAGGTGTGGGGACTGCGACCACCACCAGCACTCAGTGAGAACGGACTGACGAATATCAGGTCTGAAGTGAGGTGCAACGCGTTCTACCATTCTAGGGGGGAGAATAATAATAAAAAGGAGTGAGTTCTTCTCAGTTCAATACAGAGAGGTCCGTGAATAAAACCTGCTCCAGAGTCCAGAGTGCACGCGACCTCAGGCTGTGGAACACATAAGGGGAAGGATAGACTAGTGGTTATAATCTGCTCCTAGTTGAATGGTACTGGGTTTCATCCCTGACATGCCCGGCCTATCTGTGAGCAAGACACCTAACACCTATCTGCTCCTTAATGCTAATTGCACAAACAGCTAATTGTTTTGGACAGAAGCGTCTGCTAAATTACTTAAAATGTAATTGGAACATAACACAAAATTAATGTAATAATTGTGCACAGCTGGTTTTAGGTGCCTGGGGGATGCACATACATGTATTTACTGATGGGAATACAATGCCAGGCAAACAGACTGGTGTGACAAGAATACGTTTAGATTATATCAGCATCATACGGTTCTGTTAGGAAAGAAAGTGCGAATAAAACCCTCTTCACATAAACACACAATCTTTCTGGCTGAGTGTTACTGTATACACGTGCACACAGTGCAAATACACAGATAATACACACAGGCAATAAGGCACACACCAAACATGTGTATGGCACTAGCCACACTAGTCACTACTTTCCCCCACTGGGGGGCAGTAGAGATTTAGATGCCGTCTATAACCTCAACGGGGAAAGCTCTATTCTCTCTGTATCAGCAGCACATTTGTCAACTCTGTCTCTATTGAGAAACACCATATTTCTTCCATTCAAGCGTCTCCTATTGACACCCGTGTTTATTAATGATACATAAGACATGATTTATGTCTGCCTGCACACAAGTAAATGCAGTTTATAGAAATATGGATATGGCAAAGGGTGGGTTCCACTTTGCTATAACTTTTGCGTTTTTTTTCTTCAGTTTCTCATGTTGGTGTTCACAGGAAGATACAAAGCCCAGGGGAGGTTTACATCAGGTAGAAGCAAGCAGTTTGACATTACATACAGTACCAGTCAAACATTTGGACACTGTACATACATACAAATGTTTTATTACATGTGACGACTCTAAACCAGATGGACATGCTCCAACACATTGGGTAACTTCATGTGAACTAAAAAGTCAGAGGGAACCATGGGAGGCACTAAAAGCCAACTGCAAAATTTTATGCGGGGTAGCAGTCTTTCAGCATTCATCCCATTCTTTGCTAGAATGCTCTTAGACCGCTGGTGAGCCGTGTGGGGAAGAGGAACCAAGGGTAAATCTTTTAGGCTTGACGCCCTCATGAATCAAAGGCCGACCTCAAACCTGCTCTCCCTGATTCAGACTCGCAGCTTCTCAGAAAGCCTGACCAGGACCGGCTGAAATAATATTCGACAATCCAATCCTGATGAATAAGACTCACATCACACTTTCCCTACAGTTTTACCTCCTGTCACAGAGCCAAGCAGAACCACTTCCCTTGCAGGCATTGATTTCAGGTACGCTAACTGTTGGCAGCAGGGTGGATGTCTTTCATTGGAGCACAGAAATCAGTCAGGTATAATGTGCCAGGTTTCTCTCTTTTAGAGGATCATTGTGCGTTCTTTCAGAGTGTGTTACAGCTTTAGCTGATGCAGTCTACCTGGGCCTGGTGAAATCCTTATAATTTCACAAAATAGGATCATAGCAGCCGTCACTGTGCTACCCTGTCAAGGCTTTTTTTTACATCAAACTCAAAGAGGAGCCTTTAAGGGAGAAATAGGCTTTTCTGCCTGCCATTATACACCCCACAAACTGCATTTAGGACAAGAAAGAAAAGTAGCCCAGACAATTTGACATGCCCACATGGCTGGATGGTGTATTCCCAGGGTGTCTAAGTGTCGAGGTGTCCCTGAGCAAGACACCTAACCCTAACTGCTTCTGATGTGTTGGATGGCGCCTTCTATGGCTGGTTGATGTAACATACATCTGGATGCTGCTCACTGAGCATATAATGCAGTTAAATTAGGCCTTCAAAAACCATGATAGCTTGCAAAAACCGTGCAAGCTATCGAATGCGAAAATATACCAATGATTCGCATCTACTCATCAATTGTGGCAAAATATTTCTTCTGAATTTTTAACTTCTGAATTTTTATAAGCAACATTCATCATGGTTTTTGCGGTTACTAAATGCCAGTTTATGCCTGCTGTGAAGTGTTGGCAAAGTGGTGAGTTTATCATTACTAAAGCTAACAGTTAAATAGTGCTACACACAACTACAGATTATGGTAAATGACATTTTCTGGGGTTGGAAAAAAAGAAAAATATTCATATATGTGCAGGAACTAATAAGCTAAAAATGTTCTTTCCACCAAGAGGGATCCTAAAAGCATTGTTTTTCTTTCTCTGACAGGTTCCCTGTGGGGAGCGGAGCATAAATTGCTGAATTATCACTCAAAACACACATTTTTGCTTCCATACCCCTGTTAAGAAGCACTAATCTGTCTGCAGGAAGGAAAGAAAAGGGTCAGCATCTCTGTTTTCTCTGTAAGCATCTAGCAGAAAGGACTAGGAAAAGACACGTCTCAAAATGGGCGTGCATCTCTCTGTGGCCTATTAGGGCCTATTGTTCTTCCTTATCTACTGGAGACAGGCGGCATTGTCACTGCCCACTCTGCCGGGCCTTGTTTATTCCTCTCCGATCTGCTAGAGGCCCAAGAGCATATCCCAGAGGCCACAGTAAATCAAGAGAGGCCTGCTGGCTTTAATCACAGATCTCAGGGATGACAATGGTTCTATTTGAGAGAACTGTTGGTTCTTTTTCAGTCCATGTCACCAATGACTGCGATAAGAAGGTAGCACATTGGTGTCACAAGAACAATGCGGTGTTCCAGGGGATAAACATCCACATGATGTTAAAGTGTCAACCTGGAGTTCTGCATCCCGTGCTGCTAAAACAAGTGAAAAGTGGAGTGAAAGAAAGCCCCTTCCTCTGAAGGTAACCTGTAACTGTAGTTTGAATGTGTTAAGGTACAGTATCATGCATGTAAACAAATATGTAAATAAAAATCCAAGAGATAAGCACTATGTAGAGGCCAAGCACAATTTAATCTAATAGCTATCTAAACTTCAAATAGACAGTTTAATCTACAATTTATGTGGCTTTAAAAACAGGTCAAGCAGGCTACTATAGTCAGCTAGTTGAAAGTACTATAGATCAAAACAATCAATTTGGAAGCATAGAAGGTACGTGGCAGCTATTAGCTGTACTGCCATGCACGCTACCGCCTTGTGTAGTGACGCACAGCAAAAATAAATACTGAATGAAATGCAGTGCAGTTACCTGTATGAGTGCATATTGGAGAAGCAATCACATATCACAAGTGGACATAGCAGAGTAAATTTAGATTGTCCCTTTTGTGTCCTGAAAAAGTATGTTTTTGTGACAATTGAAAAAAATAAAAAAGGGGACCATCAAATTTTGATTTTACCACAACCCTGAGAAAAGTCCTGAAACCAAAATGAGCTTTTAACATGCAATATAAAAATCCATTGTTAAATTCACAATTTGGCGAAATGGCTCAATCTGACACAAATGCGATAAACCAAACATCCAAGACCTTTAAATGCAGGAAATGTCTCAAAGGCAAACACTTTTTGCACTGAAACTGCAGATAGTGCCCTTTCAAGCCTGTGGTCAGAATTATATGGTTCTGTGGCAGAAATGAGCAGGAAGACGTGTTATTACAGAAAGGGCGTTTCATTCAACATAAGAGATGTTACTTATGGCAATCCCCTGTGGAGCTACAGTGGTTCCAGGCAGTATTTAGACCTTCACTTTTCACACATTTTATTGTGTTGTAGATTTAATTTTAAACTGATAAAGTTGTCATTTTTGCCCATCAATCTACATCAATTTACCCATAATAGAGTGGAAACATGTTTCCAGAAAGGTTTGGAAATGTATTAAAAATTAAAAACTGAAATATTGAAACCCAAGCCTTTGACTGTCCTTGAGTGACTCAGCCAACGCCAAGACTTACACCCCATAGAACATCTGTGGAGAGACCTGAAGATGGCAATTCACACTTCCAATCCTATCTGATGGAGCTTGAGAGGATTTGCCAGGAAGAATGGCATAGATTGCCCAAATCCAGGTGTGCAAAGCTTGTAGAAACGTACCCAAGAAGACTTGTAGCTGTAATTGCGGTCAACGAGGCTTCTACAAAGTACTGAATGAAGGGTCTGAACACAGATTTTTTAATACATTTGCAAAAATTTCTGGAAACATGCAGGTTAATGGGCAAAAATGGCAATTTTATCCATTTCAAATTAAATGCACAAATTAACAAATTGAAAAGAGTGAAGGGGTCTGAATACTTTGACGCCACTGTATACTTCCACAAGAACCATTTCTCTGTGTGAATCTTCTTATAGAAAGGGAGTCGCTTTAAAAAGGGGAAACAGAGGCAGACAGTCAAAGACGGGATCTTGAAGTCAGGGAGTGTGGCAGCGTCAGGCGGACAGAAGGAGACAGAGAAGGCTAGTGAAAAGAAGGAGGAAAGGTGATAGGAAGGGGTATGGTACCATGGCTTCTATTGAAGGTTGGGATTGGCCTGGCAAAGAGGGATAAGAGAGAAATAATTATCCGGCCTGCTGAAGCATGACAGCTCCTTTGCAGGTCTGCGATGACACAGACCAGGCATTATGTCAAAGAAGTGCCGTGTCACACATGTAGACACCTTCTGACAGACAACGTCATCTGAAGTTACATTTCATGCTAAAAAAAAACAAAAAAATAGACTAGCAGCTGCCTGGGTGATCGATGCACCAAGGGGACGAGGTCACCTTCAGGATCCTATAGGCAGATGTGTCAGCAAAGCGTGACTTGAGCTTCCACAAAATTCTGGCATTGGAAAAAATGTTATTAAATTAAATATCCTTACTCTCTCAAAAGGCTGACATCTTATCAGATGACATCTGATTAGGGCAAATTTGTCACACACCCCCTGCAGAAGCTTTCAAGGCAATGAATAAGCCCATTAGACGCTGCTATGGACGCAATTGTTTCCAACTCGCTGATCCATTTAATTTTTTTTTCTTACCGTCGTTGGTTGTTGATTGCGGCTCCTGTCCCGGTAGAGCAAAGTAGTGAGTAATGAAGCAATGCATGTGTACGCGAATGCATCAAAAAGGTATTCAACACAAAAACATAACTATTAAATCAAAAACACCTGTGTGAAATAAAATAAATGGGACGCACGGTGACTTGCTATGCCTTGCAGTTCTCTTAAAGAGGAAACAAAAGTGGCTTCTACACCCCCTTTTCCACAATATACCTGTTGCCTGTCCAGTCCCAACACCTGTGCACTACTACCACCCGCCATCGTCACACCCTGGCAGGCCAGCGGTCTTGGGCCTGACTCCCTGTCCAACAGGTCGCCTCTCTATGGACTCATGCACGTCTTCAGCGGGCCAAGAGATAGAAACTAATGAAAGTGGTGCATTTGCCTCCGGTCAGGGGGAGATTAGTGCGAGTCGTGGGTGGTCGAGTCAAAGAGGTGAAAGAAAAAAAGGAAAGGTGAGTGCCAGCTGAGCCCAGTGAAAGGTTTTTTCCTGCGATGGTCATTACCGCTTCAAGGTCTGCTATCTCTTGTAGGCAAGCAGTGGGGTCGTGAGCTGTGACAGCTGCATTGCCGCACCATTTCTACTCCACTGTCCAACCATCCGCTTGGCTGTCTAGTGTACACCGTTTGTCAGTTTATTGCATGCTGGTCTTATAGAATTGCAGAAAGCAAAAAACTAATTTTGTTCTCTTTATCCAGAGATCAATCATCACTCGCTGAGGTTCACTACAGCTAACACCATAACTCTTATCATCCATCGTCCAAACACCCACCAGTCTACGCACTAGTTCAATGTGCGTCTTGTCACGTACAATTTCACACAAATATGAGAAAGGCACAAGAACATGGTCCCTTTTCATGAAATCACAGACATTTCATGTAGGTAAAAATGTATATGAATATGTTCAATAAAATGACTTGGGTCCAACCAGCCAGCATTTGAATACATTGTGTAATAACAACCACATGATTCTTTGTCAATGTCAATAAATGAGTCTGAATTGGTTATACCACTGAAGAGACACATAAAATGGCTTGAATGTTGTCATATGGTTAAATTTTAAATAAAATAGGACAGTGATGTTAAGAAAGATAGTACTAATGCCAATCCACTAGTAATCCCAAACTGCTGCAGTAATTAGGATTTATGATAGAATTGTGACTCAATATATCCCTCCAATTTTAGATGCTATTTTCGATCAACATCGTTTATCTGGAAACATTGTGTATTCTGTTTCGTAGTTTGTGGCTTTGTGACTGAACTCGTGGAGAATTTGAGTGTGTATTTGACCCCCATCCCCCCCCTTACTGCCCTAGGGGGGGGGGGTCGAAACTGACGCTGGAAGCCACATCTGAAGAACACTTGGTCTCAAACTGTAAAGTGCACTTCACCTCTCCCTTTGTCAGGGAGATGGGGGCCAGTGAGTGCAGTGTTGGCTAGGTGGTAAGGGGACAGCTTTGTTGTGGATGGTTTGAAGTGGCTTTCAAAACACTGGGGCAGTAGTGGATAGCTGGTATAAAAGCAAGCAATGAGTATGCGCGTGCACAGTTCACCTCTCTGTATCCCCCAGGCTTGCTTTTTATCAGATGCAGGGGGGGGCGGGGTGGCAATTTAGCAGAAAGGCTCTGTTTACTAATTTGCTGGAGAAATCAGATGCACTTCAGCTAGCAGGCTTCATTTTTTACCCCCTCAGAAACTTCAAAAAGCACATCATGTAGACGACAAACAACACTATAGAGAATATAAAAGAAAGAGAGCAACAGAACAAGACAGAAGGTACAGAAGGAGAGACAAAGGGAGAGATGTAGAGATCATCTCCTACCGCTAACCTCCAGGTATCGTATCCGATACGAGTGGCGAACGTACAGCACTGTAGCACATGGACACATAAGCACATGCGGCTGCACTATGCATTTGAATGCACAGTGTCAGCCATTGTAGGGCAGGCGTATTATTCGTTTCCAGAGGGATTCGTGTCAGTGGTGACAGGCAGACACTCAGCGTTCCTCAACCCAAGGGTTAATGGCTGTCCATCAGTGAGCTATGAAACCCGCGTGGCCACGTGGGCCCAGCACAGACACGCGCGGCATGTTACGTTCACAGGAACAGCAGGGTCACGCAGACAAGGCTGTCAAAACTGGGGAGGCTACATGCGCCTCTTTCACAAAGCATGCATTGTGGGCTTGTTGACATGGACACACAAGAGTACACAGACTCACACTTAAATCAACTAACATGCAAACTACTTTGCTGTGCATATCCTCGAGCCCATGACAATCTGTGCGCATAGGCATCCATTAAAGGTTCTGGCATTTTCCTCAGCCAGAGAGGGAATTAAAGAGTTCAGTGTGGAATGCAAAAGCTGTGCTCGACACTGCTCAGAGCAAGAATTATTTTATTAAACTGAAGGAATGCATAATAGTTGGTGAATGGCATACATAATCACCTCAGAGACTAGTACAACCAACCAGCAGACGAATATAAAAGGCACAACATTTCCTGCTTTGTTCCTAATGTTACACGGCCAATCAAAATTAATTTATTTTAATGTATGCACACAGAAGGTCAATTATCCAAATGATTTCAGTTCAGATTGCACCTGATCTTGGGAGCCAATGAGCCGTCAAAAGGGCAGCTGGATGTGCTTTGCAAGGCAAATCATTGCCCCAACCATTTGCATACCTACAGTAAATGTGAGGTCCATTCACTCACCTTTCGGGAAGCGCAAGATGGTAATGAGTAAACAACTGAGCGATTTAACATAAGTAGTAACAGAAGTACTGTAACCCGCTAGGCTAAAGAAAAAAAATATATACTATGCATCATGCTAACCTAGAAGATAATAATATTAATAGTAATAAGAATCAGAAAAAGCTTTATTGCCAAGTATGTTTTTTTTACACATACAAGGAATTTGTTTTGGTGTTGTTGATGCATGTCAAACATTCTCTAAATATAGGAAAGATAAGAAAATCAAGTATTAAAAATATAAACAATATAAATATATATAAACAGTATTTTAAAGTAAGTAAAAATAAGAAGAGCAGTACAGTACAGTGTGGAGAGTGTCAGGGTGGGTTCCGGGCCTTGTTGATAAGGCTAGTAGAAAATGGAAAAAAAAAAAAAAACTGTTCTTGTGGCGTGAGGTTTTGGTCCTGATGAACCTCAGCCTCCTGCCAGAGGGAGTGTCTCATAGAGGTAAAAGTAAGCCAAGGCCCGTTATACAAAACGGCAACTCAGCACTTTCATTTTAATCAGACTTTGAGTTCCAGCTCAAAACTGACCTCTTTACATGTTTAACTTCTGAAAGTCCATACAATAGTTCTGCTATCGCGAGAATGGTCTACTGACAATCGACAGAGAGACGTATAAAGTGTTTTTTGACACGTTGTTGCTTTCATTTTTGCAGCTTTTTCTCTGCCTTGCTTTGCACACTGCCTGCGTATTGTCGGGCAGATTTTATTCACACCGCTCATTTACGTTGCACTGCATTGATCGTGCAGTATTAAGATAATATTATGCATGATTTAGGAAAGTTATGTAGGTTCACAAATATATTAACATTATGACAACAATTTAGGCGAGCAACAAAGTTTAGACTTTTCCTCGTCAGCTAGAGATGGGGCACGCGACATGCCTCTTTGTTTAAGAGCCTACCTAACAACTAAAATCTATTATTAACTGAATATGGCTTTGCATAAATAAATAAGCATAGTGTGCGTAGATGACAGTACATGCCATGGTCATTAGCAAACATAATATGCATACAATCATATGCAAAACATATTTCATACCTTTGGAAAATAATACATAATCTACACGTCTAATAATGATAACAGTTCATAGATTCCTAGTTAAGCACAGTATATAAAAACATATTAAAGCACACAAATACTTGTTTCTTTGTGTGTGGCATGTGCTGTAAAAATGCAGGCCCATTTTCTGAAAACGAAGACACCACTACTTTATCAAGCAATCAACATGTTTTTCTACAATTATTTCATAAACTTGGTAGATTGTAGCATTGTTACAAAATTATCTATTCATCTATTCTAAACATGACAACAATCTGTTTTATTTAGTGTCCTTTAACTTGAAGTATACCTATATACCAAAAGTTTCAAACATATTGTCCTGAATCACAACATCTCTTGCTGTCCAGTTAGGCAATCAAACTTTTCATCAGAATCGTAGCTTTCACAGTCTTTGTGACTGAACATTTTTATAAATCCTTATCACGTAAAAGGTGCGTATGCCATAGCGACGTGGCTTGATCGGGGAAAAGTTTGTCCTTTTAAGGATAAGAAAACCAGATTCTGGAATGTAGGGGGAGTACGGTTACGTTTTGCTGAGCTATATAATAAGGTTTCAATATTAGGTTTTGAGAGACAGAGGGGTTGGAAGTCACCCTGGAGGTCCCCCCGTCGATCTTCTTCTGTGGCTGCACCCAAATCACTACATAGGTGTTTATATGGAGCATTTTTGTTCAGTTTGGGCTTTTAAAACGATTAAAATAGGAATATTGGGCTTCATGTAAACCCAGCTTGTGCTGCGTTGGTAGCTACAAGACTCACAAGAGTGTATACAGCACAGGTAACTGCCACTCAACATGCAGAAAAGCTGTCCTGGCTATAAGAGATTATAATTTGTTTTCTCTTCGGGCTATGTCAGTTAGAAAGACACAGACTAACTTTAGCTAAGGTTAGACTACTTATTTTTCATGCATTTACTCAGCAGATATGAGTGTTAAAAAAAATATAAGATAAAATTACGTGAAGATGAGGATAAGGAAGAGAGACGCAAAGCACCACAGGTAACTTAGCCAACGTCAACATTTAGCGTGAAATGGAAATAAATAAATGCATAGGCCTCAATTACGTGTCAGTTCATTTGACTTGAATTTACAATTGCAGGTAACAGCGCGACGAAATGCAGAGACCAAACTAGATTCAAGCTTGTTCTCAGTTCCAGTCTGTGGTCAGGGAAGCTCTCTCCCTCTGAGGGAGAGGCAGCAGCAGCGCCAGCAGGTCCCAGTGTTGTAAAGGCAGGTTCAGCAAGCAGCACAGCTCCAAGCATCCCATTCACAGAGAGAGACATTATATGATTTGTTTGTCACATGTTGTCGTTTGTCCCCCCGGCCCTTCACGCTGGCTACCACCACCAAGTATATTTCAGATCTGTGGGAAACACTGTTCCCCCATGGCAAATAGCATACAGTACCTGTAATTTTAACCTTGTAGAAAGGCCTATTTAAGTAACTGAAAACAGAATCTATCGTTTTCCCACACTAAATATGAACATAGCTAGAGGCACTTCACAGTGATGTGAAAATGCAACAATAAGACAAACAATACAGCATAACACCATTTGGAAATCGATTGTGTGGATTTCCGTGTAATGTCAGTAATACAATATAAAAGTGAAAAAAGCGATAGTTGGAAGGACTGCACTGTCCAATGTGACCAGTAAAGCAGAGTTATAAATTATTCCATGTCACTTTGTTATATTAGAAAAAAAAGAGGTAAAGACAAAGAAGGAAAAATAAAGTACAAGAAAAATTGAGGAGAAAGGGAACCAAGTAATTCCCTTCTCAGCTAGATGTTTAGTTGGAGATGCAATTTAGTTGGGACAGAATGACCTCGGAGAACTGTAATCCTGATAAATGGGAGGTTATTTAGATACAGCATTCTCCCCCTCAGCCAGCCCGCTCCAAAACACTATATATATAGAACCTCTTGTTACAAACCCACTCATTTGTTATTCATCCTCGTCAATGACCAAATCACAGCGGTTATTGAAAGGCGATTACTACTTTTCGAAGCCACTCAGCTCCAGCTACACGAGTAATTTAGAAATTGATGGAACAGACATATTGCGCGTTCTGCTCTTTTTCTCTCACCCTCCCTCCTGTACACCCCACCAGTCCTGTGGGGTCTGGGTAAGCGGGTGCTAGATTGCCTGAAACACAGAAATCCAGGCAAAACAGATGGGTCCAATCAGAATTTAATTTTCAAAAAGCCAGACACAGATACATACACAAGTCTGGCTCCCCCTGCACACTTTGTAGTAGAGGTGGGAACTGCTGTACGGCAGCTTTCCATGTCTGCACGCCTCAAATGGATATTAGAGGCGGCCTCCCCTAATAGGCCGACGGGAAGGATCTGTCTAGAGCTGCGGACAGCTGTCTCTCCCGGGAAGGAAGGAGAACCAATGCCTTCTGCACTGACATTTAGCCTTGCACACTTTTGATGCGTCTCCAGGGAACTTGGCAGAATATCAATTAGCCATTAGGGGTTTGCTCAGGTATTAAAAGGGATCAGAACAGCCAATAAAAGCCCCAGGGGGAGAAAAGGTGGCTGGCTAGATCCTCAATCAATGAGTGTTTCTTATGGAGACATTGCTCCATGGCTCCAAGGGTTGAGAGGATGGACAGACAGCGTGACCTTTGAAGGCTGGGAGCAGCCTAGAAGCCATTATTTTAATGAACATCTCAGTAGCAGTAATGTAACTCTTCCTGTGCAGATACTGTAGCACATACCCATATCAGGCGTAGACCTTACTGCTACACAAGGCAACACAGTTCAGCGGCCAACAAAACGCATCTGAACACATAGGCACTCGCGCAAACACAAAACCAGAACAACTGTCAAGAGTCAAAAATGGCCAATGTTCTTTCGTATCGCTCGCCCGTTCAGGCAAGTGCAGTAGTAAAACTCCCCCTTTTCATTTCTTCCAGTCCATAAACCCTACTGTACCTCACCCAGCATCCTATTCACTGTGAGTGAAGCGCCCCACTTGCCCCCATACCCATCTCCGGAGATAAACCCTCTCAGTTCCATGAGAGTAAACAGGCTCACTCCCACCTTAACACTCTGTCAACCCTCCATCCCATATACCACTCAGCCATGGATGGCTGGGACTAGGGCGTGTGCTCACTTGTGTGCCAGTAAGCGAATGGAAGCGCTCTGCACAGAGATGAGCTCCAGCGATTACAGAGACAGTTTTCTAATTATTCTGTCAAACATCAATCCTAAGGGTTGACGCAGGCCGTCCTGTAGGCTGATGGACAGTGTAATCACTGCTAGACCCCCCCCAACAGAACCAACATCCCTCTGCACGTGATCATTTTCCACTTTTAAACAACTCAGTGCAACTTTTATCCCTTTTTAGATTGGCCCTTTACCCTCTCATTTCCCTCTGTAAACATTCCCTCTGTCCTTATCTCCCGCCATTCCGGCCCTCACTGCTTATATGGGTTCAGTTGTTGAGAGGATGCAGTGTGGCCCCTAATTAGAAACATGGAGTGAGAACAATTTGTCATGGTATAACATTAAACTTTGCATCACACAAATTGTTACTTATTAACTCACATGGAGTGGCTAATCATTATGACAACATGACTGTTCTACATACTGTACATCTACCTGGAGAGGTCAGCCAGATGAACCACTATGTTTTTTTTTTATAAGCCTCGAAGTGAATCTCCTCAATTGGAGACATGTAGTCCTTTCAGACTACAATCCTAACCCTCTCTTCACCCACCCGAGGGACC
>JAOEHI010051907.1:0-17641 GCA_025447815.1 Percopsis transmontana | reverse complement strand
GTAAATGTGCTAGTAAAGGTTGTAATACATCTAAGATACCACCAGATGTCACATTAGACAACATAAAGCAGCATTATTAGCACTCACATAATATGCTTATTATGCTATCTCCCTCCATCGTTTAGGTTTATAACTTATAACACAGTAAGATGATTATGAGTAATTCCATAAAATTATAAAATCAGAACATGACAACACAGATGGTAAATTATGCCAAATGACGCCAAGAAGGCTAGATTAAGACATTTGAAATTCTGTATAAGCTTTCTCGGACACACAAAACGGGAAAGAGGGAGTTCATGTGAAGTCCAGTGGGAGGAATGACTGCAGGATCATGGGCTTTCCTATCGATCCCCCACTCATGGATAATATTCTCTTTCCCATATCCATCTATATCTCTCTAGTGTGTGTGTGTGTGTGTGTGTGTGTGTGAGACCTCCTCAGTACACAACCCCAAGATGAGTCCAGATAAATCCGGCTGAATGACAGCCGGGGTTTGAATGGGGAGGATTGGTGGTGTAGAGGAGGGTGGAGAAGATCATGAGAAAACAAGAAGAGATATGACCAGAGAAGAAGCCACAGGTGATTAATGTACATATTTACACTGCAGAAACATTCACAATCAAAGTACGTTATGAATCTATCACAACCATCAAATCAGTTTGCTAATAAGTCAGAAATTAAATTTAAATCAATCAGGATTTTTTTATCTTTGCAAGCCCTGAGTGAAACAGTATTCCTTTGTATGTGCATGTGTGGTGGAGGAGATTCAGAATGACATGGCTTTTTTAGAGATGAACTGACCTGTTTGGAAACGGTGATGTCACCTACCCTAGAGGGTTAATACGAGCCCACATTGTACAGGCTCGTTATCCATGTCACACGCACACGACGATACTGATACTCGTGAAGGAAGCACAGGCACACCAGCCAAGCGCTGACACATATTATCTTTATAGTGTACACACAAGTATTCACCATGCATGCACATACAAACAAAAGGTGTCGATTTACACTGGCAAAGAGAAACGCCATATCCTTTAGGTTTGAATGGGCCATTTGGCCGTCCAGGTTATCACTGAAAAAGATCCATACGTAACAAAAGAGCCTTGCCTGTTGCAGTCCTGCATAAAGAAGGCCCATAGAGCGTGACAGGGACAAATGCTAACACCATTTCCATAGAGAACATGGAAGCAGTTTTGGAGATGGCTTTAAAGTGGTAACAGACATGAAGAGGTCTTTAGATCTACAGTATGACATGTAAGATCTGGTATCATTACACTGTTTTAATAAAGCCTCCCATTTTTGGGCAGGGTATTTTCATGTAGTGTACACATGCATAATAGCTGAGCAGAATGGACCCTTTTCTCAGATGCGTCACGGCAGGGTAAACACAGCTGTAGCTAATAAAATTAACAATATGTCTGTTTGATTTAGGTGGGCTGAATAGCAAGCACTGACAATGAATCAATAGTATTGTGCTGCATTAGTGTTTTGTCTCCGATTTACATTAAAAGCACACATAGACATGTCTGCATTAGTCCCCATTATTGTGCGTGTCTTACCGGGAACCCACTTTTCATAACTCTGCTCTCGGTGGTCAAATACACACCACTCCATAGCCAACCTGGTTGAATATACTGTATAACGAAGCGCTGAGAAACTCTCTCAAATCCTCTACACAATAAATAGGACAACTCTTACAATGAGAATAGAATAATCAATAGTAAGAATATCGTGTGTGTTAGCGTTCAGCTAGTCCAGCTGAACTACACCGATTCAGGGCTTGCAATCAAATTGGAGTAAAAGTTTAATGATGCACAGTTTGATTTGGAATACAAAGTAGAGCAGCTGACGTCTTGAACGTGAATATTGATGACATGTGACTGACTTGCGACTTGACTTCTACAATCTTTTACACACATCCCTTATGCTTCCATTACCATTGTCCAGACCAGGGCTATTTTAACTGATTATATCTTTACATGCTATTAATGTGTTTGTCGGTTCTCCTGCTTTTTGCGATTTGATGGCATGTTTTTGTTGTGTACATTGGTGTGCACAGCCTTGAGTGACTTAGTCTCATGCATGGTTCGAATGTAGCTCTTCTCTAATAATCATGTGCTTTAATTAAACCTAATCATAGGCCAGAAGTTACTGTTTTTTGTTTCCCCACAGTGGAAGCTTGCTCCAAAGAGGAATACACATTAAAAATTTAAAAATAATAATAATAGATCTGACTGGTCTTCTTTGACCTTTGAAGTTCCTCAGACATCAAGTCTTGGTTAACATCTTCTACATGCAAAGGCACATTATAGCCTAAGTCTACTGTAAGTCCTTTCATGGAAAAGGACAAAGCTGGTCCCAAGATAATCTTCACTTTTGTGTTTTTCAAGCAGACATATGGCATACATACTGTATAGTTCTATCTGTGTCCCCTGGGCCATGTGTATGTGGATCTGACACCTACGCAGACTTACTAGAGACACATCTGGACTTTCCTCCCACCACAGAGGCCTTTAATTGTTGTGCGTTTTCAAATAATAACAGATTTCCTGTCTCTCGACAACCATAAATCTGGATGGAGGGATGGAAGTGAAGGGACAGAGGCCGTTACAGTATCTGGAGAGTCAGTGCGTCTCCGGGGAACATGGATGTCAGTTTATGAGTTGCCCCCCACCCCCCTCGCCTCCCCTCCCCTCCCCCTTTAAAATACACATTCGTTTACACCCTGCCGTTCCTTGCACAAACTCCTCCTCTGCTTGCAGCTCTGCATCATGCTGTGAGTCAGCTCCATACATCTTCTCCATCCCCTCTGTTGTCACTTCTGCCTCATTCGCTCCTTTTCTCTCTCTCTCTCTGGGAAAAGATGTGGGCGCATGGTAGGAAGGACGTGGCTCAAGGCCGCAGTCTTGACCCCTTTGAAGGCCCAGAGCCCTACTTCGCCACAAGAATCCCCACCTCATGAGTGAGTCAGCGAAGTAGTGCGGAGGCAGGGGGTCAAAAATCCTCCCCCGCCTCCAGTCTCAAAACATGTGGGAATAGGAAAACTTTATCCTATATTTAACCTCCAGGTGTGTGTGTGTGTGTGTGTGTGTGTGTGTGTGTGTGTGTGTGTGTGCGCGTGAGGCACCCAAAAAACTGAGTTATGTGCAGCTGGGTGTTGGACTAGACTGGTTATCTAGAGGTAAATGGGGGGGGGGCACCTTACCCTCGGGGCTGGTTGTGGGCTTTCATCTCTGCAGCTCTTGCCCCCCTCTGATGGGACGTTTTCCTATTAAATCTGTCAGAGGTGGGGGTTAGGGACCATGTTTGTGTCAGTTAAAATATGTGTTAGAACAGAGCACAATAGAGCGAACGAGAGAGGGGGAAAGAAAAGAGAATAAAATAAACAAACGCTGCAGATGTACATTATATTGCAGCAACATATTCTAGGTTTATTTGGATAAGTGAAATTTTACATTAAGTTGTCACTTTAGTGTGTGCTTACACAATATAACAGCTAAACAAAATATATAAATGGATTAAATGGAAGAGAGGACTCTCCTTTCTTGACCAAACAATAACATCGGTTTAGGATTAGAAATGAGAGATGTGTGTTCCCATGTATAGTGTTTATAAAAAATATTAAAGTTATTGTTTGTTAAACCCTCAACCCTATACAGTAGCTTATATGCATCGTTCGTGGTCTTGGTGGATGGGAAACATTTTTTCCAACCTCAAAAACATACAGTATACTTCTAACATGTCAGTTTGTGCAATCAAATTGTTGTTTGATCGAGGGCTGCTTTAGTCATGGCCTTATATCGTCATCTTAAAGCAACTTAATACTTTTCACCAAGCTGTCAACATAGTTCACCTCAGCACAAAACCTTTAGCCATTTCTCTCAAAAAAAAAAAAAAATGTTGTCTTGTTTTCTGCTCAAAATAAGTCAGGATTCTGATTTATCTGTACACAATTTAAACACATCCAGATTGACAACTATTTGTGTCTGTGTCACAAATATAAAGCATTACATTATCCAGTGGCTATGCTCAGCAAAGCCATCTGATGTGAAACGTTTATCCATTTTTACTGGCAGTCTATTATCCAGCAAAGAAATGAAAAGAAATGCACTAAAGCATAAATACAGCTGTCCCAAATATGAAAGTATGTGTACCCCCCACATACAGGCAATCTTATTCATTTCTGAACTCTGAGGCAGCAGAGAGATAAGATTAGGGGAAGTAAGTGGGTGTAAAATAGCTGTCGTGTGGGACTTTCTACATTCAAAGCGCAGGTCCTGCTTTTTATTAGAGTCCAAACTGATGAGAATCCAGAGACACTGATGACACCCACACACACATACCCTGCTATTCTGGACTTAATGCTGCACAGCTACAGCACTTAGGCCTCTGAACACTTAACGTGCCCAAACAAAGATATTAAGCAAACCAAGATGAGGCAATCATTGTAGGCCTCAAATCTCTACACATATAATCATTCTTGCACACGTCTACTTAAACAGATATGCCTCACATGTCTATGCCAGAGATACAGACTGGGACACTAACCACACATCTCTATCACCTCTGGAAAGATCGTATTTGCTTTCTTTTTTTATTAAATGCAGACAGATAGAATTTAGTGGGAATTAAGTAGGTCCTAACCCTCAGTAACCCTGACGTTTTTACTTGCAAACAAAAGAGAAACGCAGAGCTATCAGAGGATCCATTAAGAAAGCGAAGAGTCTGACAAGGCATTCTTTGTTTCATAATTAATGCAGACCTGATAACCGTGACATCGAACATTGGGCGGCCCATACATCACAGCCTCTGACACGTGAATATGAACGCTGCCATTCATCAGCATGCAGGCATAATGGACCGCATAAGACTGACTTAAGCACAACACAAAAGATCCTTGTGCCAGATTAATGGAAGCATACGGCAGAGTACATCTATTACAGTAGTGTAGCCAGCATACTATTGCTTTAATTAGCCAGTTGGAAGGCCACGCATAGCTGGTGTCAACAGCTTCGTTGGGTTGGTCACTCGCAGTCTTTCTGCCTGCATCTGTAAATCTGGGCATCATCTGTTAAGAAGTCACTAACTGTCGTCTGTCTTAGATTATGAAAATAGTACATTGAGTAAATGTGGTAGACATCATTGTGCACAAACACTTGTCCTTTTCAGAGCTTCCTAGGGGATACTGTTGGTCGCCAATTAGTGTGATGTGCCTGCTGAAAAACCCTTAGACAGGGAGAAAAGGAGAGATGGGGAAGGGAGCGATAAAGAGAGCTTATTGAATCAGCCTCACTCAGTGGAGACCAGCACTTTGCGGTGAATTTCAGGGAAAGAGGGGGGAAAACGATGGCAGGAAGTGGTGGCTTGACAGACTTGAGAGTGAGACACAGTAAACAGAGAAACGAGAAAAGGGGAGTGGAAGACCCCTCACAAATGTCTCACCAATGATGAGGGGAATATAGTGAAACAATGTATTGGAAAGTTGAAATTTAATGCATTTTCTACGCCCTTTCCAATAATAACGTACGGCCACATTAGGTCAATGGATTTCGATGTTTCGGTCTGATTTAATAGATCCATTTGATGCATGTCTATAAAAGGCTGTCGGTGGAGCAGTGATTGAACCCCGTGATCAGGCCATTTCGACACGTATTTGATATACTTTGAGTAAATACAACATTAGTAACGCTGGTAATCCCCTCAGTACCATTCAGTATGCTCTGGGGCGCCCGGACTGCACTCTGACAAGCGCATACGCTAGGTTATTGATTGTGTATTTGTTTACCTAGTTAAAGCAGTTCGCCCTGCTATCACATTTCCCTAATAGAGGCAGATCACAGGCAGAAATATGATGCTTCATAAATTAGGCTGTGAGATGGTCCCCTTCCACTGATTTTCACATCATAATGTCCTGGTAATTGGATTTAGTGCATTGTGCATTAGACCTTGTTTAGGTAAGGAACAAATACAGACGTGCTATAGTGAGCTATGATGACTAGTTACTTTTACATTTTCATATAGCCTAAACAGAAGGAATACTTTACCCACAGATGTATGAATTACTCAGCCCTGCAGCCTGTAATGCTGGAAGACAAAAGGTTGTACTGTACTCTTACCCCTCCATGGAGAATGTATAGGCCTACAATACAGTTACAGTATTTAGCAGACGCTTTTATCCAAAGCGACTTACAATTACATTGTTCTATTACATGAAGCAGGTAGGGGTTAGGCATCTTGCTCAAGGATGCTTACAGGTGGGCCGACTCTGGGGCTTGAACCACTAGACTATCCTGCCCCCCCCCCCCCACAATACAAATGAGTTCATGGGGAGCTCAAGTTTATTTTGTTATTAAGCAAGGGTTTTTTTTTTTTTTTACATGAACACATCACAAAGCATCCCACTGTGAAGTATTAGCAGGCAGCGTTATGTTGATATAAATCCTACAGGGGACAGCCAGGATCAACCTTAGCCACTTCGCTCAATTGATATCACTGAAATTTGTTTATATGAAGTTGAATAATCCAGTCGGACACATTATTGTTCCATTGTATAGATTAACACATTTGGACAGTGAAAGACTATAATTTAGGATAAAGTTTTATGGCGCTGCAGACTCACGGTTCTCTTGGGTAATACTAATGTGAATCTGTTAATGGTTGCTATTACAAGCCACCATTTCTATTATTTTTTTATGAGGGGAAGACGCCTTCCACCAGGAGCATCACACTTATTTACATGTGGTGCTGTTGCCATTTGGGTTAACTGAGGCTCAAAGACCCAGCAAGATTTGACTTTTCAGTTCCAACCAATAGCCTAACTATGATCTGAATTAGTCCCACTGCCTAAAGCCATGTTAAGCAGTTTGGCAGTTGAAAAAAATCCCTAAATGTGTAAGATTGTTTCCGAATTGCATCTCTGTCAGAAGGCTGCACTCCCACCAGACAGCATGCGTAGGGGGCTCACTCGTATCACCGTTACCGTAGAGGAGTCGTCCTCGCTGAGCAGCCCGGTGGGGGGGCACCTGCTATCCCGTTCCGCTCTGCAGTGTCTCGGACAGCGAATGAGAGCACAGGACGGGCGCACATCTGGAAACGAAGACCTGTAAAACCCGAATAGTAGACTTTGTAATTGAAAGACTAACATTTCACGCACGGAGGACGCACTCTTTCCACCTGAAAAAGCCAGCCTGAGATTTAACCAACCAAATATGCCCCGTCTATCGGGAGACGGCGTGATACCGTATCCCGCCACAGGCACCCTTTTGTCGGCGTGTTTCATCTCCGCCTGTCAAGCCCTCCGGAGCTGCGGGGAGCTCCAGTGCGGCGAGGGGCAGCAGTGCTGTCCGCCCACCGTCCACAGGAACGGCAGTACCGGCTTGACGGTGGGCTGCTGCAAGCTTCCCCTCCACATCTTTTTTGACAACGTCAGCTGGGTGACGCGAAAGCTGTCGGGCATCCTGATCTTGCTGCTGCTCTTCGCCATGGGCTACTTTATACAGCGGATCATCTGCCCGCGGCCCCGCCGAAACCAGGACCACGAGCGCCCCGAGGACCCCTCCCTCTTCCACGCGCACGCCTCGGCGTCCCAGGACCTTTTGCTGGATCGGTATCCAGAATACAGTCTCGGGGGCTTCGCCTCTCCCAGCCTGCCAACCTACGATGAGGTGAAATATCTGCCCACGTACGAGGAGAGCATGCAGGAGATGCACCGGGACCGCTCGGATGATAATCTGCTATCGGACAACGACAGGAACCGTCCCTGTCCCGGACCCGGTCCGGCAAGAGACAGGGGGGCGGGAACGAGACCCGGGGATCAGAGACGGGACGCCTCGGAGGTGTCAGGACACGAACACAGCTCTCGGGCATCTCGGAACTCCGTGTGATGATGGAAAATACCAAATAAGACTCTAGCCTATTTAATATTATAATTTTAATCTAGGCCATTTCACTCTATAAAGTGCAATTAGACTATAATGCCGAATGTTTAATAGACCGTGATGAACTGTGATGAGCGTGTTTAATAAGATTAGAGGGATGATTGGCACTTTGTAGCCTATGCAAATGGTCGCTTGGGTTGACTGAGGGCGAGAATAAAGAGAACGCTGAAAGTTCTCAATTGTGTCTGGACAGCTCGCTGGCAGCGGTACAATCGCATTATGCTTTATTTTAAATTACACTACAGTGTGAGACAACGTCTTGTTCTCTGTCATTGTTGTTTCTAAATCCGAACACAGCGACTGTCTGCTGGGCCTCGTGGGCCGGAATACTGAATTTGCATTCAGTTGTAAGGAGAAGAGTTTGCAAGGTAGCTCACTCTCCACTGCCCTATATTCGAGATTAAATGGCAAATGCCTATTTGGACGAGGGTGTTAAGCAAGTTAACGTGTGCTTAACCTAGCCAGGAATTAAAGTCATTAGCCTACTGTACTAAATAATAAATTTAGTAATAAATAATAATAATAATTCCATTATACACACTTCTCAGGCGGATGCACACATTGAGTGGAAATGAGGATGTAGCCTATTATTGTGAAACTAAGACATTTCCTAACCCATTAACTACAGATCTACTCTGACTTTAAAAATGATCAGAAAGTCCTATGGGTAACATTGACTACATCTGTTTCTCAGCTTGCGTTTAGGAGGAAAAGAGACATGCTGATGTGGTTTAGGACGCCAACAATGACAGTTGTATTGTCATTAGCTTGTCCTACAACTTTGTAAACTGATGCTCCAGCAGCACTATAGGCCTGGTGGGCAACCGCACAGACCAGACAACACTGAAGACATTAGGACCAAATGACAGGAAGCGAGAATGAGACAGACATGTAGGCTCAGACTATAGCTGTGTAGGGAGGCAGTCTAAGAAAGATGGAGAACTGTACATTACTATTTATTTATGGATCGTCCTGTATTAGCTGATAAGCAATATTCACATTAAAGCTACATCCCAAAAGGACCTCTACACGTCACTCTTCTGGCTGTTGTTTACATGAACTCTTTTAGCAACAACAATGGCTCTATTAAAAAGTATCGAAAACACTCAATTTGGTGTTTGCACTTTCATTTTACTTGAATTGTGTGAAAAATGGTAACCGTGGCCACACCAACTCTCCAACCCAGAACATAAAACAGTGATTCATTAATTCCTGCCAAACAGAATCAGTTCATTACAGTAGAGCTATCCATCTGATGTAAGGAGCAAACCTGTTTACCCAGAGCAAACAAACAGTTTTATTTATCAAGCCATTTCTTATTGAAACACAACCATGTTTCCGTTAAATTAAACTGATTTATTGGAAGAGGTGCACGGCGGATACTGACCGTTAGTGACAGAGACTCATTATGGCATTGAATTACCATGCACTACATCTAATTATTTATTTACTCAACAAACTAGCACACTACTTTATAACAAATATTAAGTGAGGAGGAAAGGCACCTGTATCGGTCCACATAAAGGAACAACTGATGCTTAAGAAGAGTATCCCCAAATAAGAGCATATTTTAGTACAACCTTCTGCAATAGTGTCTCAGTGTTATTGTGGTGGCTTGTGTAATCCAATACACACCACTGATAGCTTTCCTTATGAGGGGAAATTTGTGGGTGGGTGGAGTTGCACTTAAAAGCATTAAATCCATGCTTAGAACCCAACTGATGGGATGACAGGGTGCAGGATACCACACCAAGACGCTTAATTCTCTCCCTCTCTCTCTCTCAATCACCACACACACACACACACAGTCATTCTTCCAACAACAGTGGGGTTTGAGTGCCTGGAGTATATATTATGTTGCTGTTGAATGAAAACCTTGTAAATCCATTTCTGGAATTATTAGATTTTATGGAGTCATTTCATGGGTTGAGCAAGTTCCATGACCGAGGGGTTCATGAAACCCGGTCACAACCCATTCTGCATTTCCAAAATACGCATTTGTATTAATCTGAATAATAGGCCTTTGTTCAATAATCCTGAGAAGTTGTCTTTATGGAGAGATACACGTTTTTCATCTTGCAGCAGGGATAGCAAGTCTAGGGTTCCTAGCATTAAACTTTAAACAGGCAGTGCAAAGCTGGGCATTCTAAGCTTTAGGTGTCCTTGGCAGGACATAGGATTACCAAACGATGGCTTCCCTTTCGCTTAAACGCACAAAAATAGAAACAAAAAAAGAAACAAAGAACAAAGAAACACAGAAGCGCTCAATCACGTGGTGTATATACAAAGGCACTGGTGTACATGCCTGCACAAAGGCAAGCTCACACACACACACCCACCCCCACACACCAATCATAAGGGTACACAAATGCAGAAACACACAACCACAAAATGGATTTAACGTAGTCAATAGTGCCATTAGTGCCAGCAGAGCAGGTATCCTACTGTATTGCTTAACACATCAAACAGAAGAGAAGTCAAGGTCAAATCAATGAGTTTTCAAACTTCATGTGCCCTAGAAGGTTCTTTTAAGAGTGCCCATTAAGTCTATGTATCTCAGCTTGCAAATGTTTGTCAAGTTGTTATAGTAGTGGGTAACATTATGCAATTTCATAGGCCTAGTGATACCTCCCATATCCGTACACACGTCTGTGATCAGGTCCAGTAGTTGATCCTGGGCAGTCCTGCCTAGCCACTAGCAAGAAGGGACAGTCTGCAACGGTCCACTGATGCACTGGCCCATTGCCAACAAAGGGGTGGAACTGCATTGCAAGAAGCTGGCTTCACACCTCAGCAGAGAAGGAAATACAGCCATAGAGATATA
Source organism: Percopsis transmontana (assembly GCA_025447815.1). NCBI lineage: Eukaryota > Metazoa > Chordata > Actinopteri > Percopsiformes > Percopsidae > Percopsis > Percopsis transmontana. The sequence continues at coordinate 6,874 of JAOEHI010051907.1, read as the reverse complement.
TGGATATATAGAAACTAAATATACAAGCAAATGCACACCCACACTATGTATTTACTTGCTAAAACAACTGTAAGACCGTGGACATGGATAACAAAAAGACCACATTATATTATAATATACATCTTTTTAATCACCATTTGAATATATTTCATTTGCAAAGGATAAGACTTCAATTGTAAAAAATATCTATTTGTATTTATATATCTAAATCAAACACTAACACATAAATAGTAAAGATAAATACATATACTATGTACATGAGAATGATCAGGTGATAATATTTATGTACTTTTACTATACAATACACTGAAAACTTAATTAGAAGCTGACAGCACAGAAAACCCACAAGCCTCTTGTCAAAGAGAAATCTTTGGACAACTTCCAGGAATTTAAATCACTGCTATTCTGAACACACTGAACCGAGGCATTTCAAAATATGTTGTGAAACGTTGAAGGAAATTGATTTCTTATAAGTTGACTTTGGGAGAGGTTTCCACTGTGTGTCAGCGTCGAGATGCCACGCTGCTCCTCACAGAGCCATTAGCAGCCTTCTCTCTCTCCTTAGCAAGCTCCATCTCTATCTTAGCCTGGATCTTCTCCCAATCCAACTCCACCTAACAGAGGGGAGGAGGGGGGGACTGAGTGAGAACATGTTTTTGCCACACAGCACAATACAGCATCATGATACTGTGTTTTTTGTGTGTATAATTTTGGCCACAAGGGGAAGCGTTGAGCTTGCGCAGGTCCCTGTTGAAACACAGACACTGCAGTGGTAGCGTGCATTTGAGTGTGTGAGCTTTGTCCAATCGTCTCAGATTGGGATCCAAACACAAGGATGGTGTGACCTCAGCGAGGGATTTCACAGTGATTGGAGGCCATTTTTGCTCAGGCATTATGCGTGCTTATGCTGCATAATGGAAATCTCCTGCCCAAAACAGGAGATTTTATACTAATGAAATGCTGTATTGATACTAGATCTTAGGAACTGCCACTGTAAAGCCCCTCATTATGAGCTGAGTTTGGGTTGTGCGGTGTTATGTAGTGAAGGATGACGCAGTTTTCGTTCAAACTGAATCACTGTGAGCCCTACTTTTCCTGTGCATGTTTCTGCTTACCCCGGTCTGATCACCCCTAACAACGTCTGTTGTTAGGGGTGATCAGACCAGGTATTGATATTTACAGCTCGTAGCAATACAAACCAATAAAAACGATCCACTCGTCTAAAATCACTTTGCTAACTACTTTTAGTTGTTTTTCTAACCAATTTCATTTAGCCTTAACAAAGAAAAACATTGAAAAACATTGAAAAAAATTAATTAAAAATGTCCCAACAGCCAAGCTTGAAGTGTGGTTCAACCTACCCCCTCAGCATACTGCAGGAACCTCTTATTGCTCTCTTTCCTGTCAAACTTCTGTAGGAACTTCTCTTTGTAGGCCAGAACGGTGTCCACATGGGTCTTGTGTTTTACAGCCAGCTCCAAAGCCCTAGAGACAGAGGATAAGATATGGAATAATGCACACATTTCAAATTGGATCAACAAAGTAAATATGGACACATACTCACCCTATATGGACATAAAATCCTTCCCAAAAGCATAACAGCCCCCCAGAGACTGCTTTACCTTTAACCCGAATGTTAGACTAATTTTAGCACTTTTCCTGGTGAGTTCTGGAAACTCCCAACACACAAACACCAAAAGCCCTACCTCTCCCAGTTGAAGAGGTCAATGTTGATTTGTATGGCCTGGTAGATGAGGCCAGCCTGCAACAGTGTAGCCTCCGCCTCTTGGACGTGACCACTAAATAGCTGCATGTGGGCTAAAGACGACTCCTTCGATGGCTGCTCCCTTATATAGTTGATATACTGCACCCTTGGCACCTGGAATGAGGGACGGGGAGGGAAAGGAAAGAGTACACAGAAAGAGTGTACAGGGTACACAGGGTAGCCACAGCGACAGTAGGAGCCTGAGTAAGGCTATCATTGACTGAAGGTCATTAAAGCTCAATCTAGTCTAATCTAATGTGTCGGCAGTTCGGTAATCTGACTGATAGATAAGGAAATGATTAGCCGAGCTTTTTCTCACCTCTCCGATGGCAGTATAGGCCAACTCAGCTGCGTTCAACTCCCTGTTGGCCATTGCCAGTCCAGCAAGACAGGCCCACAGAGCTTGATCCTATCGGGATAGACAGCACAACCAATGAGCAGCTAGAATGACCAATCACAAATATTTAGCAATTGTGAAGGAAATATGAAACATTAAAAAAAAAAAGCATTCGTTATATTTTCTCCACAAGTATATATTATAGTGCGTCTGCTGGGCATCATTTTGAGTATCTGATAAATTGGACACATTATACCTAGTTCACACCTAGTCCATGAAAGCAGAACCCTCTTTCTGAGCCTGTTCCTGAGGTTTCTTCCACTACTTCCTAAAATGTGTTTAGGGAGTCATTATGTCCAACTGAGGGTTAGGGTTACTGAGTGTTGTGGTGAAATGTAGTCTTAAGAGAGTGCAAGCAAACCTCAAGTAGACTCTTGTTCATGTATTTACATTTTTTATAGTATTTATTTTTATAGTATTTATTGCTCCGTATTGAATATCAGTCTGGAAGCTCTCAATTCAAAAGTCAGCGGGTCAGAAAACCATCGCCCCATCAGGGTCCTGGTAGGTAGTTCAGTTGGTGCCGACAGCAATTAAGTTGCCGTGTTCGGAAAATCGTCCCCACATGGGTCTTGTTGTGATTGGTCGAAGGTGGTCCAATTGCCTGCTAATGATTTGATTGACGCCTACAGTAGTAGCATGCAAAATCTGAATGGGGCTAATTTATTTGTACTTAGGTCTGCATTAGATCTGGACTGAGTCTCTGAGTAACAGCATAAATTAAAATATTAAAAGTTAAAGCAGGTAAAAAACAAGTAAGGCATTATTGTACACCTCAATGTGTATTTATGTTTAATGACCTGTACTGTTTTAGGCAAATGGTTTAGGACAATCACACTGCAGGGCATTCACACAGAGCACACACACACACACACACACACACAAAACAAAACCTAGACATTGTACACAGCATCTATGAAAAAACACATACGGCAACACTTTATTCTGTGCAGCTGCATTCATTAGGCAGAGCCTAAACCACCGGTTGACCAACAGTTGAGCTAAGCCGACACTAAAGTCACCACTGTGTAATCCCTCTCTAATCACCATGCATCCCAAAAAACAAACATCTTAGAGAGAAAGCAACATCATAACACGCTGCCTATGGCCAGAGGAGCGGGAAATAAGCTAGCGTAATTTCACAAAGAAAAATATGCAAGTGGTTCAAAAGTGCATAATATGTAGGTGTGTTTGTGCGCGAATGCACACCTAGACACACACACGCTCCTATACATAGACCCCAGCAGGTGAGGGCTTACTGACAATGACGATGGTTCTGGGAAAAGCCACACTGCCACCAAACTCTTACCAGAAGTTGAGGGAGGGGGAGGGAGGGGGAGAGAGGGGGAGAGAGGGGGAGAGAGGGCGAGAGGCGGGCAGCTCATAAAACCATTGACTTACTCTTTCTTCCAACTTCCCTTCTTTCTTCACCTATTCTCTGCCACTAGACATCCCTCTCTCCAAGTTTGCGGTTATTGCATCATAGCTCTGAGTTCTGTGTGTGTGTGTGTGTGTGTGTGTGTGAGTGTGTGTGTGTGTGTGCGCGCGTGCGTGGCGTATGTACACACGTGTGTGCTGATGTGAGCATTTATGAGTGTAGTTCAGGGGGCTAAATCCGGTAAATGGTGTCACCAAGCTAATTGAGGGCTAATTAAAGCCTGCTGGTCTGGTCCCATAAAGCTCTCCACTAGCTTCTCTACACACACAAGACCCTGGACTGTGTCAGAGTGCTTGACTGCCAGACACCTCACATAATCTAGAAGTAAATTATATAACTAAAGATGAAATAGACTCAAGTCAAAAAATAATGCCCATAAATAATGCAGGCTGGCCCATAACTTGCAGTGGACCACTTCAAATGAATGTACATGTACACAAGTGTGATCTCACGGGCATGTCCAGCTTCAAATAATATATATTTATACTTTCTTTGCGTGTCTGATTTTCCTATTATTTCCCATCACAATTAAAGGTATTGTAACTGCTTTGCAATAGTGGTGCTTTTGTCCATTCTAAAACAGTGCTATTCGTCCTGCAATATTATGTCTGTAAAGAGAGTTAATAAAAAAAAAACTGTCCTGGGTCAAGCTAGACAGTCTAGCCAAGATGTAAGATATAGGAAAAATGGCAATGTCGGAAGAAAATTAACATTGAAGATATATTTGAGTGAGAGGATCAGGGTTAAATATAAATCATTTCTAAACACTGGCAATTGTGAATACTGCTCTAGAAACACGACCAGGTGTTACCTTGGCAAAACGGCAGAGACGCAGTGCATCCTCCCAGTGTCCGGTGGCGCTGTAGTCATGAAGCAGGGATGGGTATGGAGATACACTAGTGTAGACCAACGAACCATCGCTTTGTCGCACGGTCACTTTGGTGCCTACGTAGCTTACAATCTGGGGTGAGCGGCTGAACTCACTTTGAATACATAGAAGACATGAGAGGACAACCATGGTTACTTAGAACATCCAGCAAAAACCTTTTTCATGAATTATTAATGGTTCCTGATATTATTCCTAGCATTATTTTAACAGCTAACTGACAAAGCGGATGCAATGGGTATTTACAGTATAATTAAAGTCCCCATACACCCACACAGGAGTTACTTGAGCTAATTAGACCACTTATTGGGGGAAATACAGATGACTCATCCTGCACTAGAGGCTAGAGTATAGTAAGTTTTAACGTCCAATAAAATGTTCATTAGATCTTTACATCTAGTGGGAGTGGGATGTGTGTGTGTAATGCATCTTATATGCTATTGGCTGTAAACCCACTTGACAAGTCCCACCCAAATTTCCTGTTTGAAAAGGAAATATGTCAATATCAAGCCATTTCTTTTTAAATAAATGGTTTTATTCTACTAAATAAATGAATAAAACAATCACATTGGTTAGTAGTTAGTATATAGTGGAAGTGTAAATAATGTGATTAGTGCTTTTGAGGACTGGTGGCCATAGTATTAGTAACTTTCCTGACTAGCCTAGTAGTGAAGTTGAAACTTGCTTTATTTCCTTTTGTGTGTGTAATTTTCAAAAGCATAGTTTACCTGATTGTAATCAATGAGACAGCAAAAAGCTTAAAGGGTGTTGATATCTCTTTGCTAGAGCTAGGGTTAGAAACCTGAATAACCTGACCTGATTTAGGAAGCAACATTTTAAAAGCGATGTCTTAACCATATGTTAAGCATTTACACAGATTGTTATGAGTTATACTGTATGTGTCAGTATTTTCCATACATGTAGCAGTTTGTGGGTGTGTGTGATTAATTTAATCCACAAATTAGAACGTTGTATGGACTCAGTGTAGTCCTTTCAACTACTCAACTCAATACCCTGACTTGCTATCATAACACGCATAACACCTACAACAATTGGTTGTAAATGTGTCATACACTTGTTTTAAATAGAGCAGTGTGTACACCATGTGTGCACTCTGCATAATTGTGTGGGACAATGTAACTGTATTGCATATTCTATAATATAGAATGTGACGCCCACAGCCTATTTTTCAGTCACAGCCAAATGCCAAGCTTGACAAAAAAGCTGAAGCTTTGCTTCTGGTTGTGAAAATCTGTCGTAATTTATCTCCATCTTTAGCTCTCATTTACTTTACGATCATTTTACTGAGGCATAGACCTGCACTGACATCATTAATTGTGTGAGCCCGTTGAGCGCAAAGGATTAAGTGTGTCTACCTGCCCTCCTTTGTGAAGAGTGTTCTGGGTAGCAGCTCCTTGTCAGTGAAGATAACGCTAGGGTAGTACCACACCATGAGCTGGTTGTCATGGATCCCACACAGGATGTTAGCAGCGTCATTCCATGCCATAGTGTAAACCATGGCCCCTACAGGTTGGAATAGACGCACAACACTGTTATATAATGTCCCCAAAACAACATACAAACATTTTGTATGAGAAAGGCCACTTTGAGCCTTAAAGGGATAGTGAGTTTATTGGCCACTGGGGGCAGCGTAGTGAAAAGACAGAACCTCATATCTCTTATGCACATTTACAGCATGTTTACTTTGTCCAACTGTGCGCTTCAACTTTGCATAAAAACACAATGGCAGCACAACTCCTGCCCTGGTATTAGGCATGCACTGTACAAAAATAGCCCGTCCGAAACAGGAGGTTTTTAAATACATAAATACATACTGAAATGGCCTAATGATGTATCTTAAACACTACCACTACCACGAAAACACAACTACATTTCTAAAGCAGTTCATTGCCATTCACATAAGTGTTAATATTTTAGTTGTTTTAATGAGTGAAAGTAGGATTAATCTCTGGTAGAACACTAGAGAAACTGAATCAAAGTGATTGCTCACTTGGTCGGGCAATCCCCCCAGTCAGCCTCACCAATCTTCCAGATGTGTTCTCTACTGAGGCGACGCACAGGGGTCAAGTAGAGGTCACGGTTCTTGTCTATCAGGGCGATCTTCCTGTCACTGGCTGGCCCGAACTGGTCCAGGGCTATTTCCACCACCTCCAACTGCATATAAAAACAAACGTGTGCACACAACAGCCGACACAAACACACAAACACACACACACAAAAGGTGAGAGAGAGGAGAGGAGTGGATTATAGAAAAAAGACCAAAGATCAGGAGAAGAAGGGGGAGTGTATTTGTGTGTGTGTGTGTGTGTGTGTGTGTGTGTGTGTGTGTGTGTGTGTGTGTGTGTGTGGGGGGGGGGGGGGGGGGTT
>JAOEHI010051906.1:0-17641 GCA_025447815.1 Percopsis transmontana | reverse complement strand
ACGAGTGTTGATCCTACTTATTGTACCTTTTTAGTTAGTACTTGGATGGGAGACCGCCTGGGAATACCAGGTGCTGTCAGCTTTTTCTTTTTTTTTTATACATGTAATGCCCCCCCCCACAGTAGCCCCAGTAAGCGTGGGCCCCCCACATACACTGAGCACATCACCAAGCGTCTGTCCTCGGGGCCGGGCAGCCACGACGGTCTGCACCGGGAGCCCAGCACACCTCACCGCTACCGAGAGGGACGCACCGAGTTCAGACGAGACAAGTCGCCGGCCCGCCCGCTGGACAGGGAGAAGTCTCCGGGCAGGGTGCTGGACAGCCGCAGGGAGCGCTCGCCCGGGAGGTTTGGGGAGAGCACCCGACTGCACGCAGGCTCGGTCCGCACGCAGCTCACCCCAGTCAACAAGGTGACCTGAGAAGGAACACTGTATTATGTTATGTAGGTTGAAGGCTTCACTAGGCCTTCCACGAAGCATCCACAGTATGAGCACTATATACATTAAATGTGCTGTAAAACGTTGGCAACCATATGCCACACTATAAATCTGGGTCACGCCATATGTATTATTTATTAGACATAAGATAAAAAAATGTATGCAACCAAAACTTCTGTGTATTATTTAAAGGTGCTTTAAGCATTTATCCTCTGAAAACAGTGAGTTTATACTGCCATCTAATGGCATAGATACAGCAGTGCGAACGGTAACCCTATTTAGGGAACAATTGCCATGTATGGAGCAAGTTGACTCTGAAAATGTTTTATGGTTTAAGACACATTTAAGATAATATACCTTTTTTTTTTGGTCTTAGGGCAACTTTAAAGGTATGCTAATTGTTAGTCTATAATAATTATCTATTATTTAATTTATATTTTTTTACCTCTGTAATGTAACAGCAGCTGTCTCTTCACAGGTGTGGGATCAGTCGTCGGTGTGAACGAGCGCCCTCACCGACTCCTGAACGGAGAACTAGGAAAAAGCACTGGAGTCACCTGTACACTGCACACACACTGCATCGCCATCCAGGCCGGCTGATCCCAGATCAGTTCAGGCGTGTCGCCTGTATATAGTGCCAAAGCCCACCTTCTTGACTCCACCACCCCATTTACTTGCAGTAGGAGACGCTTCCCGCGACAGTCTTCTTTTCTCACAACATGTGTTCAAGGATCAGGTTTGATGGCAGGGAAACTAGGATCTATGGATCTAGAATATCCTCTTTATAATATAGCTTATCAAAGTTGTAAATAATAGCTGTCTTGAGTTTTTATAGATAAAGGGAATTTTAGGCTGGTTAAGCCATGTCTATTTTTTTTAATAATGTGTTTCTAATGATGGGGAGACATGACAAATGGGAGAAAATTCCAATATTAACATTTCATTATAATCTGAAATATAGCCACATAAGCTGTTCTCTGTTTGGAGAATTACACTGACATCCAAGAAAGCACTGGCATTGAAATAAGGCAAGGCTTTACTAGAGGCCTACATTTGCACAAGAGATTGGATTCTAACAGCATTTCAAGAGTCATTATCGTTATATATGACCGTTCATTCTTTCTGGAGCCAACGTACGGTCCTCTTGGCTTAATGGACTTTGATATGTAATTGCATACGGTTGCTTAAATGACAGCTGTCATCTGGCCATACTTTGTAAAACAACATTTTGCTACAAGTCGTTCCTTGTGTTTGTTATAGTATACCTGAGATGAAATAAGCATCAAAGCTTGGTCCCCTGACCAGAGACCTCCAGCGGTCAGACTGGCTAACCCCGCTCACATTTTGCTCTTGTATGTGCTGGCGCTAATTTATGGTACAGATGTCCTGTTTTTACTTCTGTGCAGTGAAATATGAGGTCCAGTTATTGACAGAGGTCGTCACGCTCTACTATGGCTTACTTTAGATCCAGTGAGAGATGCTCCATTGGTCACATCAAAGAGCATGAGTCACTCACAACAGCAGTCATGTTTTTTTTTTTTTTTATCTACTTTTTTTTCTTCCGTTGGTCTAGTAACCAATTGAATTTGCATTCAATGAGTATACATTGGTGTGACAATAATGTAAGAATTTCCTGATTTTTAAACATGTATACTGGTACGTACATTAAACATGACTGACCTCTAGTGGCTTATGTTTTGTTTCTTTGGTACATGTTTGGAACAGCCTACCACTGTCTCTTATTTGTAATGCAGGCCGGCATCGGTTCCTGCTGGCAAAAAAAAACAAAAAAAACACAGTGCCGTTCTTTTAATTCTTCCTTTAATTCTACAACATTGTAACCCTCTTTTAAGTAAATTCAACAAAATAAAATTCAGACTAAACAACTTGTTACAGCAAATCAATATGTACAACTACAAATACCTCTCCGACAGACCTGGAGAGGTTAAAAGTGCTTATTAAACAAAACGGGAAAAAGAAGAGTGTGGGGGAAAGAAAGCATGAATGAACGATCCCTTTGCGAGAGACCCGTAATAAAAACTGCTTGGCACCCATATCCACCATAAGAGTGAAACACACAGTCACACTAACGCACAACGCATTCCCATGTACGCATCCATATACTATAAAAGTGATTGCTTGAGCACTGCAGCAAAGCTGCAAAACGCTAGGCAAAATCCAGCTTCTTTATGTTGCAATAATTAAGGAAAAACAAAACAGAAAAAGAGAACTTCAAACCTGCCAGGATGAAACCTGAGGAATTCTTTGCAACAATTTGGGTATTGGAACACATTTGCCTCTGTGAAAGCCCTCCCACAAACACCCTTAGACTTCAACCCAGACTATCAAACTCAGATACGATACTGAAAAACAGTTTAATTGACAGCTTTATTTTAATGTACTATTGTGGCAGTGTCTACTTCAATGTAATGTGCAAAAAATAGTCACTTTTTAAATCTGCAGACAATTCACATTCATGGATTGTTGAAAATGACAAGCTTGGTGCCCAAACTTAGTTGAAACAATTAGGATTCATGTTTCTTGCCTAGCTGTGTAACTATGGAGGAAATTGCCACAGCCTCGCACACAGGAAGGCAGTAGTAATACCGCAGATAAAAGGGACAGCACTCACTCACATAGCCCTCACAGAAATAGTTCAGTTGAAGACTTCTGTTAAGAAATGAGATATCCACTGTTTGGGGGAAAAACATTTCAACAAAAGACAGACTTGTACAGTTAGGAGCCTCTACTTACGTGGAACAGACATGCCATGAAGAGCCAATTGTGTGCATGTTTTTGTTTCAATCAATCATTGTGCCTGAGGCTAATTATTAAGATCATCTAGTTTAGTGATTGGTGGAAAAAAATCCCTCTATTATACTGATATTAAATAATACATTTTGGCTATAAGTTGTTCTCGAGTTTATGAGATGTTGACAAGAATTAGTCCAAAGTGTCTCAATAAAATACAGAACCTGCAAATGGAAGCACTGTAAAGCTGAATTAGTGAAGAAAAAAATATCTGTTCGCCTTTATAGCGTTTGGAAACTGTGATCGCTAACTGGCTAAATGAAACTTTAGAGTTATTAATATAGAGAATATAAACAATGCAAGCTTGTTTCTGCACCATTATTCAGCATTCATTTTAACCAGTTGGGAACACACAATAGGTGGGATATATTATTTGTGAAAGGCTGTTATTTTCTTTTTTATTGTACTGTTTAAGATGCCAATCCAATCCATCTGGCACCTAACTCATTTAAAATATAACATGACATGTAATATAACAACTCTTATTAGTCTATGACTAAAATATATGTAGGACTACTGCTAAAATTAGTAGGATTATTAAACATTGGCAGTCTTAAGAAGATTCCCTTGAACATAGTCTGTCGTGTATTGTACCTTTAATGCTCCAGCTGAGTGCTTGTCAAACACAAATTCAGCAATAACACCAGAAGGCCATTGTTGATGATGTAAAAATCGGTACAACAAGAGTCACTCAACAACTACAAGCGCAGTGTGTTTTTGGGCATGAATGAGTGTATGAAGGGGACTCTGTGTGTACAAAGAAGAGGTAGTGTTTGTACATGAATGTGAATAGACTAATGGGGAGTGTGTGTGTGTGTGGGGGGGCATCGATTTCAGTACAGGCTGCTTTTTGTGGACCAACATTCTCAGTGCATAGGCATCTTATTGGCTGAGGCTGCCCTTGTCATTTGTATAGGATGGTTGAGCTCCGGTTGTGGTGGTCTAAGGGTTATGGGACCACCAATATAACTATATACACGTTGTTAGTTATGTCCAACCGGCCGAGCTGTCAATTCAATTACTAGGTGTTGAATGTACTGTATATTGATCTTATGGTTAAAGAAAATCGTATTGAAATGACAAGCGGCATAGCAGCCCTTTATTTCGAGCCACCTCTATCGGCCCTCCAAACCTACTCCTGACAAACACTGATTATCTTTGTGGCAAATGAATTGTCTGAATTTTAAAACAGCAATTAAGGAATAAAAACTCAATAAATATTGACAATGTAAAGATTTTAAATGGGAAAAACCACTGCAGCATCAAGACAGGACACCCTGCTCCTAATAAAATATAAAAGAAAGAAGAAATTATTTCATCAGGTTGCAAATATACATTTTTCTGCAATTAACAAAAGAAATAAGAGAGAAATAAAAATAATTGTTTTGGTGACTAATTCAAAGAGTCACTATTCAAGAATTCTATACATTTTTTTCTTTAATGCTATATGTGTATCTGAATATATTATTTTATTCATCTAATTTTACAACCCAAAGTGTGTGCGCGTGAGGAATCGAATGGACACTAGTTAGGGTGGGGTGTCTCGGTGTACGTGAGGGTACGCGGTCTTGATTCATGTGGAGCAGCTAGTAGTAGTGCTAGCAAGCCAAGCGTGTCTCCTGCCGCCACTTGTTTGCTCTATACAGACGTTTAAACACACACCTCACTAGCATGGCCAAGCCACTGAACCAATGGGAAATCCCAGCTGACGTCATGGCTGAACCCATCACCTGTGGTGGACAGTGACAATAAGAATCCTGTAGAGCTATGGTTCTAAACGTGGACGTGGACCTGGCAATATATACCACTATGATGTTTATCTCAAAAGGTTCTGGTAAATATGAGGGTAACCCACATTTCAGCCATGACATCACGTGGGATTTCAGCTGAGGAAAGCGTGAATTGAAAGACGTGAGATTTGCTTGAAACACCATGGAGCACCCCTGTGCCTGCTAGCATAAGGTAGTAAAGGCTCTTTTGTTGAGTGAAGGTCATGAAGGCAGGGTTGACAGGAGATATTACACAGTCTTTGTCGGGCAGAAACTAACTCCAGCTGGCCAGGTGACCACCAGTGGAGGTTTCTGATACAGTCTATTGGCATGGAAGAGCGTGGCAGCTTGAAGCTACTGGTCAGTGAGCAAGCCCTCTCAACATGTTTGCAAAAGTAACCTCCTAATTGCGTTTGTTAGCAATGCTGACTTGCTCAAGTACCCTTAAACAAGGGGACATTTCATTTGCTAATCTTGCTGTGATCAGGAGTGGTAGTGGCAATGGGCGTTTCAGAAGACTTTCCGATTATGTTATTTTTTTTGGCTTTGCTAACAAAAGCTAACAGAAGGCTGCAGTTATGATGCCAAAAGGAAGAAATCGCTCGACTTTAAGAAAAGGCTTGAAACCCATTTGCCAGTTTAAGTGACAAGCACGCTTCTCAAGTAAAGGGTTCAGGCCACATGTCTTAAGGGTTCTCTTTCAATATCCACTAGTTTTGTAGTGATAAAAGGTGTCTCTTCCATGCCAGGACACTTGTGTCTCTCCTATTCTCATAATGTCCAAAAGGAGTCCAAGTCTGGAGATGATGGTAAGGTTGAGAAGTGGAGGAGCAGGGGCTGCTTGAGAACATTCCAGATGAACCAACGCCCTCTAGGGAGACTTCTAGCAACAACCAGGAAGTCTTTTTTTTTTGCTCCAGTATTTCCCTGACCTTTTAGTGCAGTCCAAGTCTGCTACAAATGACCCCTCAGTGTGCCAGCATGTGTATTTCCTCTCTCTCAGACACACACACATACACACACGCACAGCAACGCTTCCTGCCCATTCATTCCCATGCATACCAACTGTTCAAAGCTGGCTGATGTGCCAACACATCATCCAGCTCCTATTATCAGCATCTCTATATACACCTGAAAATAAGTCCACAGTTCCAGCACACGCCCACAGTACATGGGACATTCCGTACAGCTCCTGTGCTCTTCTTCAGCGGCATGCTCTTGACGGTGGCAAAGGGGCGAGGCCACAGGGCCCAGTCCCCATACCCCTGGGCCCTAGTTGAAGCTGGCCGTGATGGTCTTCTCCAGCTCCAGGTCCATGGGCGCCGTGTTGGGCTGGAGGCTGCTGAAGCAGCCCTTGCACACCCGGCTGGGCTCAAACAGCTGCTGGCTTGGCACGGGGATCTTCTGGGCGCAGCAGCTGGCGCAGAACACGTTACCACAGTTCCTACAGTTTGAGGAGACAAGGGCGGTCACCACTGGATTCTGACGAAGCTACATCAACCTGGTGTTTGCTCAGAAAACCTTCATTACCAAGCCCGACTCACTGCTCGCGTTCACAGTTTAACAGGGCTGGGAGGTCTCCACACTCCCTACATGCTAGGTTAGAACAGGGGCAGAGCAAAAACTCACATTCACATTCATTATGCTGAGAACAGCAGACGTGACCAGCACCAGACACTGGAGAACTGCTTCAGAAGGGTGATAATAATGCTTAGACTGAGTATTAAGGCCATGCTCACACTCGCACACCTGCCTCATTAGTATTACCTAAGGCTTCGGTGTAAATAACAACACTTAAGGCATCTAATTCATCGAGTCTCCACCTGGAACAGTCTGGGCTTTGACGGGGCACCATGCTATGCTGGCCAGTGGTGAAATGCAGGCGGAGGGGGTTCTCAGAGTTGGAGGGTGGGGGTGGGGGTGGGGGTGGGGGGGACATGGGGCAGCATGCTGCTGGCATCTGGTAGGGGAGCTATGGCCAGGAGGGGGCGGTTGGGGGTGAGGCAGTATGTGAGCGGTGGTTTGAAAAAGAGAAACATTTATTTAAAAAAAAAAAAAGGTAACCAGGCGAGGCCGCATAAAACATGACGTTTTGGGGGGCAAACATATCTTCAACTCTCCCACAGCAACCCCACCAGTAATGGTGTGGCAATGACACACACACACACACGCTTGATGGGGAGCTGACAACTAAAATCATGATGAAAACAGAAGCAACGAGATGCAGTGGGTGGGGGGAGGAAAAGGCAGGGTGAATAGGTGCAGTGAATGAGGGGTGGGGGGTCAGGATCTCACCAGGCCTCCTGGACAGGGTCTTTGCCACTGTGGAGGAGAGGGGCAAACAATGGATAAGAGCAGCTAGCAGGCTCCATGTGGGGCTCAAGAGAAACTCCTACACTGAGAAGAAACATTTTATGTATTTATTTTTAGTGAGATCACTTTGTTTTAAAAAATATATATATTATTCCAACTGAGCTGTGACAGTTGTTTTAATAGGAAGAGCTATGCTGAAATGTAAACAGAAAACAAGTGGAAATATTTAACATGTTCCACTTTGTTAAGCATAAAGTCTATCTAAACACTTTATTATGATGGCTGGTTCATAATGATGGCTGTGTGATAACTGTAACAAGTGAGGCTAAAGTCCAGAAAGGCCAAAATCTTAGTGTGAGCCACTGGACTTCCTACTGTTACTTGTGTCAATGGTTAACCAGACCCACCTGACCCTGAGGGGCAAGGAACAGCAATAGGAGGAAATTAGAAAAAAGGAAAAATCCTTCATCTGGCAGAGAGCGACCCATTTGATTTCTCATTCATGCAACTACAGTTTAAAAAAAAAGAAAAGAAAACTAACAACAAATAGGAAATGCCTCAGGAGTACAGGACATCCCAGGTTTAATGAGGAAATTACCCTTCATACACTAATAATGCCGATAGGAGCCTTCCTGGTTGTGTTCGCCCTGATAAGACCCTGACGGTTACCTGCAGTGGTGCCTCCTGGTGGCGAACCAGAACCTGCTCTCGCAGCCAAAGCACTGGGGCGCCAAATGATCCGGGTACCAGCGGGTCACCTGCAATGTGCAGCCAAACCTCAGATCACACCACTGGTGGACGGCCGAGCAACCAACCTTCTTCCAGTAGTCTTAGACGGACCTTAAGTCTAACCATTCATTATAGCCAGGCCATTCTCGGTAATGGGAAGAATGCAGATTTCAACGCACTTGACCCATAGCACGGACATTCTACAATGTACGTTATTTTAACAGGAGCCCAAACCCAAATAAATGATCAGATCAGCAGTCGAGGCCCATAATAAAAGGCCTATAACAAGAGCAACAGCAGTTTGAGCTGGTTGCATGGCCACAAACCCAATTGCTGTGAAAGCTGTGTTCCGCCCATCGCCGGGTAAAGAGCTGCTTGTGGGTGCGGCTGCCTACCTCCGTGTCTTGCTTGTCTACCTGCTCCCAGCTGGTCTCCGAGAAGAACTCTGTGCTGCAGCGCGACAGACAGTTAGGGTCCTGGTTGTACTCAAAGTCTGTCATGGACGTCTGCGTGGTGGGAAACAGACAAGAGTCAGCATCTGGAGCAGTTTGACTGTATGCAGAGCACAATACACCTGCAGGGTTAGATTACTAACAACAACTGTACGTAATGGAGATGGCTCAACAAGACGGCACACTGTAGCCTAGTTTTAGGGAAGTATATGCACAGTGACCATCACAACAAGTAAATGTCAAATTAATTTAGCCAACTAACAGTCATAAAACCTTTCTTTCTGGCAGGTTAAAGACTGACTAGAGGAGAGATCATAAACACAGATGATTAAGCACCATTGAGGGTGCCAATGGTGCTTAATAGGAATGCTTAAACAGGTATCTGTGCTTAAACAGATAGACCTCTCATTGTTCCCCAACAATTGAGTTTCCTCCAAATACACTTAGAACATTCAATTAGCACTTTTCTTGATTTCCTAATAGCTTTTAGGGTTGCAAAAGCCATGAAAAGTAACATGGAAAACGGTGTGAATGGATAAAAATTACCATTTGCTTCCATTGTTTCTTCAAAATACACTTCTAGTGCGTCCTGGAAGCTGGCAGTATGTGTTCTTGAGTTACTTGGGTCTAAAAACAATTCAGTGTTTAATTTGATATACGACTATTTGGTGTTTTTGAGAAACAATGGAAGTCAGTTGAGGTTTGGGATAGTTTCCGGTTCATCGTGTGGCTCGAACAAAAGGATAGATCTAGTCCCGATAGCCAGCTGGGGATATAAAGGGAACTATAGAGTCAATGGATGAACCAAAGGTCAATATGGCTTTAATGCAACCACGGTGGCTCTCACCACTTCGTCCCCCAGATCGCCGTTGATTCGGAGGAACCCCCCGCGGTGCTGGCTCTCCAGGCGGCTCCACAGCTCCTGCACCTGTTTCTTCAGGTTCTCCACCTCCAGCTGGTGGCCCGCCTCGATCTGCCTCAGCCTCTGCTGGATGGCGTCCGTGTGCAGCGTCAGCCCGTCGTCATCCAGGTGGCTGCGGGATGGCTGCTCTGGGCTGGTGGCGGGCTGGCCTAGCAGGGCGTGGCAGCAGCGGTGGTGGTGGTGGTGGGAGCAGCTGCCCCGCGGGTGGAGGCTGAGGGAGTTGCAGCTAGCCAGGGAGACCTGCCGGCTGAGTGAGGCGCGCTCCCCGTTAACTTTGGCCCAGTGAGGGGTGCCGCAGGAGTCCCCGTTGGAGCTCTCGCCGTTAGACAGCCCCTCCCTCCTGGACTCCCCATTCACACTCTGAAAGGCACTGAGAGGCGAGCGCTTGCCTCCCCCGTTTAAAGTCCTGGAGGCCCCGTGCTCTGCATCGCTCTCTAGGCTGGTCTCTCTCGGCGTGTAGAGGGGCTGGCCCCTGCCACCTTCATTGCAGGGCTGAGGGCCGGGGCACACGGGCAGCTCTGCGGAGGGCTCCAGCCTGCTACAGGCCTCCTCCGTCAGGGTCTCTGTGGAGCTTTCCATGAGCGAGGCCCTCTTGTCAGCCTGCACCTCTGGCTCTGAGAGCTCTCTGCTGGCTTCAGGCTGGTCTGGACAGGCCATCTCAGAGGCCCCGTGCTCTTCAGGCGTACTGTCCCCAAAGCCATTGGTTAGAGTTCTATGGGCTGCAGGCTGCTCTGGCTGGGCCGACTCAGGCTCAGCGGCTTTGGCTTCGTCTTCCGTCTCCTGGCGTGGAGAAGAGCTCTCCGAATCCTCCCTCACTAGCTCCCCTGAAACCTGGGCCCCTTTAGTTGCCTGGTGCTCCTGGCCCGCTGCTGCCTCTACAGGTTGGGGAGTAGGCAACGGGGGGCTGGCAGGAGAAAGCCTGCCCTCCTGAGTTGGAGCATTCTCTGGGTGACCATTGGGGAGAGGCTCTCCCTGTGCTTCAGTTCCATTGACCTCACACTGCTGATCAGCCTCGTCATTCCGGGCTACTTTCTCTGGCTCTACGTCACCGTTGGTAACCAGTGTGTGAGCGACAGCAGTGGCCGCCTCCCTCTGAACATCCGCTATGGCTGCTGCCGCCGCCACCTCCTCCTTGGTGGCCTCCTGGAGGATGTTCTCCATCTGACCCTCCGCTACGCCCATCGCCACAGAGAGCTCCGCTTCCTCCCCAGCCTCCCCCGCTGGGGGGTCCTGCCCCAGGTGGGCGTAGTCCGCCTGGCAGGGCTGCGGGCTGTCCTCCAGCTCAGAGTCGCCTGTGTCAGGGTAAGGCAGACCATTGGTCAGCCCCTCCTGGTCTTGGCTGGGCCCTCCCTCGGGCCCCACGGCTACGTTGAGCTCCAGGGAGCGCCGGTGGTCCTGCCACTTCTCATTCAGGCTCGGGTCACTGGAGCGTCGGTTGGGAGGCAGCGCGCTGCCCAGCTCGCACGCGCTGGGCAGGTTGTCGAAGGAACGGGTTTTCGGGCGTCTTGGCCGGGCGAGGTGGGGTGGGAGAAAGGAAGCCATTAGTGCCTAGAAACAGTCTTTCATTTACTAAACAATAGCTCAGTGTCTAAAGCCACATGATTTTAAGAGTCGCAGCGCACATGATCTGTTAATCATTACAGAACGCTGGTTATTCAAGAATACACTGGGAAGGCCTGGGTGAAGCAGCTGCAGATATGATTTAAAGTTAGAACTGTAATTACATATCCAGACAATAATACAAAAATGATATGGTGTAGTAATAACCCCCGCGTTCAGAATTCTCTGAACACAAGCGCTGGGCCACAACTGGAAACAATGTCAACATTAAACACACACACAAAAAAGGAACCAGCTCAAGCTGCAATCAACATCCTGTTCCCCTTTCAGGGCATTGCGCCCATCGGGAGGCACGGGACAGGCAGGGCATACAGCCACCTCCTCTGGTGTTGTAGTAGAGTGATCCTCAATAGGTCGTGAGAGGATTTCAATTACCTATATCACAGTAATTATAATCATTATAATGTACATAATAGCACACCATGCATGGTGAGTAACTACATTTGGGGGTTACGGCTCAAAAAGAGAACCGCTGTTGTAGACTATGGGAGTGGAAGTAAGAACCCAGAGCCTGTGTGTAGGGGGGTGGGGACCCTCAACCTGGGTTTATCTTACATCAGGGAGGAGGATGGGGGCGGGGGTGACACCAGTAGGACCAGGCTCACCTGCCCAGGGAAGCTTCCTCGGGGTTGGCACCGGGCCCGGGGTAGGGTGCGCACGAGTCGTCGGAGGGAGTGGTGGGCAAAGAGCTGGGCAGATAGACCGCCGTCCACAGCATCAGGTTGCGCACGTGGCACACCGGGTGGAGCACCTGTGAACCACAGCTTCCAGCTCAGGCAAGGACAATAAACACACTCAAATGAGGACATACACCTGCATAGCATACAGTAGCATCTTGGGGTGAAATATCAACTTTTAAATGCTATTAGTATTGTAATTGGTCTTATCAAGTGAAACAGCCTAACACGAGATCCCTTGGATTTACTAGGAAATAAAATATTAATAAAAGACCCTGTTGCCCATAGGTATAATGACAGCAGCTGCCTCCTCTGACAGATAAAACAAAATCCGCCAACAGCAGTGTTCAATACACTGCCTTTAACCTGTGGTTAGAAGGCAGTCGCCACACAGTCTTACAGATTGACTACCCAGTGTTTTAAAAGAATTTACCCTAAATCTGTCAACACTTCCTCAGATGCAAATATGGTTTTCAACTGGTCCTCATTATGTCAGGTTTTCTAGGTTGTCAGAACCTAAAATAACTCACTAAAGTCCCTGTCAATGCACAAGAAGAAGATGAACAATGAAACCTTCATGATAGCATCAGTAACATTAATGTCTGAGCACTATTTGACTGCTAGGATGAAAGAAAAAAGCTCACTTAGTAGAGGAAATATACTAAGATGCAAAAAGAGCACTAGCAAGTAGTTAAAAAAGAAAACACTGGTGCAATGCAATAAAAACACAGTACCCGCAAAAACAAATAAATTACAAGTGGGATGAAACCATAGATTAAAAACCCAAAACAAGTGTTACAAAATACACGGCTCTGTGGGATGTGTTTGGAACGCCCTGCCTGGGACACTGAGGCTTTACAGCGCTCTGACTGACTCACTGTACAAATTTGCAGAATTCGTTTTTCTATTAATGATTGCATTTTATTGTATTAACTGCACCAATGGCATTTTATGTGCCATTAATTTATGTTCATTTATGGCTTTCAGAGTTTTTGCTGTGTTTAACAAAACAAACTACTAGTGAGGTTAGCGATTAGCGCAGGGCCGGAGGACGTACGGTATCGGAGTGTGAGGTGTACAGCCGGTTCTTCAAGGGAATGTTGGCTGGTCTCAGCAGGGACCACACGGAGCATGTCCTTTCCTGGACGTGTCTGTCCTCTCTCTCCTTCCCGCTGTTACACAGGAAGGTCCCATACAGGCAGGAGTAGCTGTGTTGCACCAGCTTCACCTGTTCACACACAAACACATACACTTACAGACAAGCAGGGGCTTGTACATACCTCAATGTCTAAAAAGAAGAAGAAAAATGCCTTCTTCTTCTTGCCCAAAATGTCAACACACCCTTGACTGTAACTACATATTAGAGATTGACAGATATTGCCTCTAATGTAATATAGGAGAATTGTGTTTGCTGACTGGGGTTGAAGCGTCTCTTAATACTGACTAGAAAGGCCTCGTTGAACTCGAAGGAGCAGGGGAACTGTCTCTGCAGCTGGTGGACACAGTCCAGCCACTGCAGGAAGACGGGGCAGCGTTCGTTCAGGTCCTCAGAGTTCTCCCCGTGGCCGCAGCGGTCGGCAAACTTGTGGCCAAAGTCCAGCCACTCTGTCTCTACCAGGACTTGGAAACCCTACACACACACACACACACACACACACACACACACACACACACACACACACACACCATCTTAAATGCCAGTACCTTATAATTCTTATCGTGGGCTTTACCCTTAAAACACGCTTCTATCACCATCAGGTCACACAAAACACCAAGAGAAAAACAAAATGGAGGTCGCAAAGAATGGGAGCAATACGTCTTTTTAGCTGTACCTCAATAGTGCGGTAGAAGGGGTCCAACAGCAGCTTGGAGAGGGCAACAATCTGCGGTGTGCGGTCCCAGCCGTCAGAGCAGTGGACTAGGACGGGCCTGTGGTCGCGGTTCACAGCGTTGACCACCAGCAGGGCTGCCTTCAACAGCAGGGATAGGTGCTGCAGCCACTTGGTACTCTCCAGTGCAGACAGCCAACTGTACGCACACACACACACACACACACACACACAAAAACATCAAGAGGAGCCGGGCCAAGTATATCGGCCATATCAGTACTGTGTGTGTTTGTTATTTGTGTATTAGTCTGGGGCCGTTTTATTTTATTTTATTGGTCTAAAACCCACTTCTTAAAGTGATGTTTGATTCTATTGAATGGTCACAGAGACTAAGCTAAAACGTATCTTTTTTTGGGGCATTCATGAGTCATATTTTTCTTTGGCAATGCTTTATAAATAATGATGCAATCGGTTGCATTTTGGCATCACCAGAACTAGTGCTATCATTATAGTTGTAAAATACCTGCACACCAAAAGCTTCCAGTACATAAATGCGTCCCTGGTAAAGACTACAACAGCACTAGAGTGCACAACAAATACCAGTGCTAAAAGGCACTTATTATCGGCATGCCTTGCAAACTTTCTACAAGATCAAGCATTAGAAGTACAAGGACTCTGTTTTGACCTGTTCCTGTAAGCATTCTTTCAGGAAGTTCCGACTCATTATTTCAACATATTATAAGCGCCTGAAACAATGCGTGCTTGAGTCAAGGGAGCCAACGTGATTAAATTACAGATCATTGTAGGGTGGAATCAGTAAGCACAGACGTAAAAGAGATCCTTTGCTTTGGCTCGGGCCAGGCTTTCAAAATTTGACACAGATATATGACCGAGGCCAACAACACAGCTGTGATTACACAGCCACTACCATTACTACAGCGTGGCTGAGGTTGTAGTTTTGACTCATGCATGCAAAGCCTCTTGCTGGAGGCGGACGACTCACTTGGCTGGATCCGGCATCTGAGTGCAGAGGAAACGAAGCGACTGGAAACTCTTACGAATGGAGTGAATGTTGGCCATGCCCATAAACACCACCTCACAGTTGGGGTAGTACTCTGGAACCAGAGGGAGAGACGCCGTCACAGGACTAATTCGAATTCTCAGGAGTTATTTGAAGTATGAAGAAAAGATAGCGTTTGGTTGTTGTTGTTTGGAGAAGCTACCTGGGCATTCACAGCCTCCGCCCTTAGCTCTGTTGGCTACAGCAGCTGCGTACGATCTGGCATCCAGGATCAGCAACTTGTGGGGCTGGATGGCCAACGTCTCCACCACTGAGCCGTTGGTCATGGAGGATTCTGCGGAGCCAAAACAAAACGGCATTATCACACGATTAAAATATTGCTGGACGTGATAAGCTACTGGGCACATAAACACATAGACGTTGAGTGTCCATGAACCAGTCACTTATCGCAATGATATAAATTAGTTATGCTAAGAGGTACAGCACGCGTTCACCCTGCAGCTTTATGTCAGGCTGCTCTGCTAGATTGATAAATCATAGAAACACAACAGCATTGAAAAAAAACAAAAAAACATTGGGGGCTGCAGCTCTTCAATGTATGCCTCTATCTGAATCAATGGTTCACACAGTGGTGCCTGCATCTGTATGTGCCTGAGACACAAGTCCTGACAGGTCACACTGCTCAACAGTGTCGCTACAAAACCCACACAGAGGATGTTGTGGAGGCTGTCTGTGTGTGTGTGTGTGTGTGTGTGTGTGTGTGTGTGTACGCCTGTGTGTGGGAGTAAGTGAGCGAGAGAGATGGAGGGAGTGATAATAAGAGAGCTAGCAAGGGGATAAAACCAGTGGATGGTCTCACCCAGGGGTCGTCAATAACTGGCCCGCCAGCAATAATAAAGTTTAGAGACATTTTTAATGTCTTATGGGAGAAAAAGCAGGTGCCAGCACTGCTTTCTGTGTGTACGAATGCATGAAATTTGACTAAAGACAGAATTAATGCACGGTTGATTTATAAATAAATGTATTATCGTAGCCTACGTCAAAACCCAGACACCGGCACACAACTGTGTCTCTTTTTGTTTCTGACTTTCCTGCACAATTTCACCACAGGGTGGAGCCATTGACTAAGCAGTTAAAACAGGACACTAAGTCTATAGCAAATTCCAGTTGCATTTTTTAAAAATCAACCAATTTCTTAAAATTAGCCTTTGATTATGTTCTGGCCCACCATCTAATAGCTTAGAAAAAAATTGGCCCGAGGCCAAACTTACTTGCCGATCCCTGGTCTAAAACACATGAGAAACGACGGTGCTCTGTAAACCAAGGCTGAATAACAACTACATCCACGACAAAAAATAATAATTTATTCTTTGACCCATTGCTAACAATGTTTACCCCATCTCCCAAAGATGAAAAACCCTCTAAAATGGTAAAATTGTGCTTGACCAATGGCTGACATATCCACCTAACTTTTGGAGATATCCTGCTAACAGACAAACAACCTGAGGTAATAATAACAAAAGGTAATAAAAAAGACATAAGGCGCTTTTCTACTGCAGCAACTTGCAGGCCGTTTGAGAGCGGATGGCACCGAACAGCGGTTTACCACTGCAGGAACCAACCCTGTAGGGTTCCTGTAAACGTGCCTACAGGGAAAAAGCGTCTATAGCCAACAAGAAAGCAGATAAGCGAGCGACTGCTCACCAAAGTCTGAGTCGGGCAGTTCAGTGCCGTTGGTGTATCCACCGTTGGCCAGATGTTTGCGGGAGCTGCCATCCACGGCGCACGCCTTGGCAATGGACTGGACCAGGTGCTCGTCGTCTGCGTTCCTCCACCCCCACCAGCTGACCTCCGGCTGGCCGCAGCGAGCGATCACAGCCCCCGTGCTCTGGTGCCTACAGCAGGGACACAACGCGCTCCCTTGTCAGCCTATTCCTTTTGGGCATCATACTTTAGTTCCAGAGTTTACTTGCACTTGCAATACAGAATTATTTTTTAATATTCCCAATGCAAACATTTCAAATGATACTGGAATATATTGTGAATTTCCAATATTGTGAATTTGACATTCCAAATAATGTCATGTGTGTGAGTAATGTGTGAGTTCATGTCAACATAGGCCAGGCAATGTCAATGAGGTCAATCATTAGTACCTTTTAAAAGATCTACTGACATCAATATTTGCCTGGTCACCCAAATATTTACTTACGAAAAGCATTTACAAAATACTTTATTGATTAAACTGTTAATTCTTGATTTGACCCATGTCTTCCGACTG
The DNA here is from genome assembly GCA_025447815.1 of Percopsis transmontana. Lineage (NCBI taxonomy): Eukaryota > Metazoa > Chordata > Actinopteri > Percopsiformes > Percopsidae > Percopsis > Percopsis transmontana. Next base: position 782 of record JAOEHI010051906.1, on the reverse strand, counting down.
AACAGAAGGTGGATTTATTTACACAACTGCTAATGAGGGTACCCACCTGTAAACCACAGCAGGAAACCTCTTCCAGGAGCGGAAGGCGGCCACGTTCTCCAGTTCCTTGTCAGTGATCCAGGCGGGCACCAGCAGCTGTTGGGGATAGCTGGAGCAGAGCCTGCCGGGGAGAGGAGCAGTTAAAACATGGAGGGGGGGAAGCAGGCAGGGGAAAGATCACCATCACTAATGGCAAAACAAACTCCAGTGCTATCAAAAGAGAAAACAAATTGTCCCCACACCTAACTAGAACCAAAGACCCCAAACAAAAGAGAATATTAACGGAAAACATGGCTGCTTAAATAACACAGGACACGTCAACGCTGTGAGATGTATGACCCTGAAACGGCACTTTATAATTGAATATAAACTATATGAGAATAGAGGAAACACACACTTAGACACACTGAAGCCTCTATAGGCTATATGAGAGACTTTGGGAAGCTGCCAGGCGATACCAAACTGCCTTTCTTGTTGGAGGCGAACGAAGAGTGTTGTGGCCTGGCAGCACTTTATGTAGCGACCTGTCACAGGAAGAGGGGAATGCAAATGTAAATGACCATTGTCATGATAATCTGCATTGTTCAGTGACTAAATAAGGTCGCTTTAGAGAAGCATTGTAAGTAGAAGCATGTAATGTTTTAGCATTTCTTTAATTGCATCTGCCTTGTCAATACGAGAGAGAGAGAGAGAGAGAGAGAGAGAGAGAGAGAGAGAGAGAGAGAGAGAGAGAGAGAGAGAGA